>LPNX011117694.1:1536188-1561719 GCA_001517045.1 Pseudotsuga menziesii
GTTACTTATGCAGACAAGTATTTGGTTCACTTGACAATTTGTTTTGATTGATTCTATGTCGATATACATGTGCATGTGATTCATTTATGAATTTGGAAAACATTGTGAATACTAACACAGGAATTGATTGATTTCTTGAGGCTTGGGAATAGGTGTTGCTGGTTACCAAAGGCATTGGAAATGTTCCAAGCTGAGGAGAAGGATTTTCCAAGACCCAAAAGAAGATCATGTAGTGTGTGCTGATGCATGCAAGCAAGGACTTGGAAAAGCTCCAGATCATTCCATTGGACACAAAAAAGGTGCATAGGAAGCATTGCATTCTTGAGGAAGCTATGTGGGAGCTGGAGAATGCCATGTGACTGGAACATTCATTGTTGGTTCAAATTTTTCAAAGCACTGAGGGCGATGCCAGTGTAGCTTTCTATTTTGTTAAATGGTTAAGCACCGAGGACAGTGCTAATGAAGGGGGAGGGGAATGTAATACCCTGGTTTTTGACCTTGTGATATTAAATTTCAAATGACGTGAATATTGTATTAAATCATGGCAAGGAGCTCAAGGCTAAGGCCCTGCCATTGATTTTGTGTTTGTGTTCAGTGGTTAGAATCAATGCTGATGGTTTATGTGCTAGCCAGGAACAATATGCTTGAGCCATCATGTAAAATACAAATTAATTAAAAACCTACATCCATCTATGCGGCGCAAATTTTAAAGAGATGGGGGCATGATTTTCCTACGGATAGGGGTTGGGGGGGGGGGGGTTTAACCTTGAGCTGTTTGGTGGGAATGGGAAGAGTTTTGGCAGAAATTTGACATGGGTAGAGCATCATTTTTGAAAATCATGTTTTTTATTGCATGGGAAAGAAAAAGACCCAAAAAGACATGCCATTTCCTCATGCGTTCATGTTTCACCTTCCCTCATGTCACTGGAAAAATGACAGGACGTTTTGTTGAGGAATCATGGATCCATTCATTCATTCATTTCATTTAAGAACAAAAACTCATGCAAAAAACCTCTCGAAGTTCATCCTTCATGTTTTTTTTTTCTGTCCTGCCAATTTTGTTTCCTCCTGCACGATTACCCTGTTTGCGAATCGTTTTCCTGAACGCGCATACCCAGAAACCTTGTTTTGCATTCTGAACTCATAAAACCAACCAGAATATTTGGATTTTGTGATTGTATCAGCCGATATGGCTCATGCGATGCTCAGAAGTTTGTAATTTCTATGTGTGCATGCATTCCTTGGCCTCTGTAATGTTTTCTTGATCCTAGAACTGTGATCACTGTGTGTACATCCTTATTGGCCTCTATAACATTTCCTTAATCCCAGAACTATAATCGATGTACATACATCCTTGTGTGGTATCTAAACTGGCTTGGGGAAATGGAAATGGAGCTTGGACCTGCCTGATGAACCTAGTGTAAAAAGGAACCTCACATACAGATCTAGGGGGCTAGTTTTCTTCTTTGTACGCCCAAGATAACACTGGAGAGGGAAGGCATAGCCCAAGGGACTGTGGAGCGGTGAAGGGAATGATTCATGGTGTTGGATGTGCAGATGCTTTAGAAGCTAGGCCAGATTTGGTGTAGGTGTCCATAGCTCTAGGATCGATCTCACTGGCCTAGCAGTCAATGTTTCCACCTCCTTTCCATCCTGATAAACCCAACTGGTAGTTGACCTTACTGTGCCTTGTGTGAATTTTGACTATGTGTGAACCACTGCCTGTGTAAGACTGATAAACCCAACTATGTCGACTTAGCTGAGTTTTATTGTATCCTTGGCTGTGAGAGACTCTGCTAGTGTTCCTTATTCCTTGAGGAAATCATGCCCAGATCGGGGTAGCAGTGTTGTTGAGATATTGATGAGCACACTGGCCTATGGTTGGGTGGAACGTTGCAGCGACATAGATGGTTGTGGGACAAGCTTCTGATAAAGATAAGTATTTCTTGTGTTTCAATCCTTGCAACTTTACTTGTTTATAAATGAATATGAATATGATAAATTCTTGAATGAAATGTATTTGATGCAAATGTATATTTCATGAATGATGTATATGTGTGTGTAATTTTATTTCAATGAATTTTCTAAGTTGTTATGGATATAGATCGGTCGGATTCGTGATGGCCTGAATGCTCAAAATTAGTTTTAGACTTAGAAATTTTCATGAATAGATCGAATATCCACATATTTTCCCTTCCGCAACTTCCTTTTCGCAACCTGCAGGATGTGGGATATGGAAATGTGCTCTGCATAAGTTTGGACTCTACATTTTCCCTTCCGCAATTCCCTTTCCGCAACTTGTGAGATGCGGGAGGCAGGACGCGGAAATGCGATTTGCAGAAGTTTGGACTCCGCATTTTCCCTTTCGCAATTCCCTTTCTGCAACTTGCGGGTTGTGGGATGTGGAAATGTCGTTTGGATAAATCTGCTTTTTGCAATTTCCCTTACGCAATTTGTGGGATGCGAGATGTGGAAATGACTTATGGTAAAATTTGATTTCCACAACTTCGATCTACGCAACGACCGTTCCATGCAGGATGCAGAATGCGACATGCGGGGTGTGAGAGTGAAATTTTGATATGTTTTTTACTCCACAAGTGAAGCTCTCTGCATCGTTGATTTTCTATAGGATGCTTCTCCGCCATCGATTTGTCTCCGGATGTAGAACTAACAAAGACCGTTGATTTCCATTGCGGTCCTTCTCAGCCATTCGATCTTTCTGCGATTTGGGGAAGATAAAGAATCAATACACTGTCTAGATCAGAATGTTAGTAGGAGGTAAATTCTGGCTTGTGTAGATCTGAAAGAGGTTTAAGAAAAAAAAGGAAACGAGAATCATCAAACACGTGCAGAATACATTAAGTATAAGAGATGGGTAACTCAGGTAGAATAAATGACCATGTTTCCTCCTCCAAGGTGGGAGGGGATGTGATAGATTATATTTTGTTATTGAATACATTGTGTGACATGATGTAGTAAACTTGATGGCTACACTAAAATATGTATTCAAGTTCATGACAGTTCATGACATGAGTTATGTTTAATAGGGTTAAGCGAAAGAGTTAGAAAAATAAGGTCCAAACCAATGAAAATTATATTCAAGTATAGGTAAATAATGCATGTGTTTTGTTTCAATGAAGGTATTGCATATAGATACACTTTGATTACATCAAGAATATACGTGCATAAATAACGATGATACTGCATCAAGAGTAAGCACTACATGCAAAATTTATGCTGAGTGCATCAATATGGAAATTTATTGTCATGTTTTTACTTTTTACTTTAAAGTATATTTGTCAAGGTGATTATGATGTGATTAATTCCATGAAACGTAAGTGTAACATGCAAGTACAAACAACTACAAGAAGCTTCATCAAATGAAGTGAAAATAATGGAATGACTAATGATGTGATGATGTAATGATTGCAATGATTGTTTTGGATGCTATTAATAGTTTTACTATATGACCAAATACTTAGTAATGCATTGATGATGATGATTCTTATGTTAAAGTCTATGCTTTAGGAGAAATGTAAAAAGGAAATGATTTGTAAATATGCTATTTTCAATTGAAGTGTTTGTTTACTTCATGAGTTAATTGCATGTAAATGGTATGTTGTTGATGGAAAATATGATTGAAATACGTTACACATACTTTGCATGGTTCTAATATAAATGAAGAGATGAGATAAATGCATTTTGCACAAATGCATGCTACATGACCTTTACAAATTTTGATTAACAAAAAAGACACAATGCGAAAATGATTGGTATGAATTGTTCAAATATTTGTTGTATCATCATGCATACGTATGAAAGTCCACGAAATATGTACATACTAATGTGAATTTGGTTTAAAAGTGTGAACGATTGTAATGGCAACATGGCCAAAATGGTGAACCACTAGAAGTTGTATTGCATTGTAAGAGGGGGTTAGAAGGAAAAAGACTTACCCAAAAATTAAATAAAAAGATATGAAAAGAAAAAGTTAAATCAATTGAGAATAAAAAGTTAAACAAAGTAAAATGAAATAACAATCTAAATAAATAAAGAACATAAGTAACAAAAGGTAATTTCAAAAGAGAACTTTAAATACCTTTTGAAATTAAAGAACATAAGAAATAATGAATGACCAAATTCATGAACATAGCCCCTCTTTTAAAAATGAATTTGCAGAGACAAACAACAAAGATGGTATTAGTATTTAGTTCATTACAAGGTTCAGTTTTAGACCCTTGAGCACACAATTACCATGAAGGAAACATGGTAGTTGTCTTGGAAGGACCATGATAAAGAAGGGGCAAAATTATACAGGGTCTACACAGAGCTGGTAAAAAATCTTGTGACTACTCTATAGTAGAAGTAAATAAGTTATATAACAAATACTCTCTAAGTCAATATCCTCTAACTTCCTTGACTCACTTCGATGAGAAGTATACATAAACTGATGTTGAATTGAAAAAACTATGGAGAATCAAAGGTAAATTGATGTTGAGATGGAAAAATTTGGAGCATCAATGATAAATTGATGTTGAGTTGGAAAAAATCTGTAGCATCAAAAGTAAATTGATGTTGAGTTGGAAAACTATTAAGCATTAATGAGCATCAAAGGTAAATCGATGATTGAGTTGGAAAAACTCTGGAAAAATCAAAGGTAATTGATGATGAGTTGAAAACTATAGAGCATCAATGATAATACTTAATAATGAAGGATGATAGAGCATCAATGATAATACTTAATAATGAAGGATGAAGCATTGGATGAAAAATTTATATATGAGGCGAATCCTCATGTGGTAAATATGTTAAAATAATTGTTGATTTGTGCATTTGAACTGCTTCAAATTTATATGTATTTCATATTTTGTTTAGAAGCATGATATTTACATATTATAACATTTTGATATGATTGCTTTATGTTGAGGATGAAAGTAAAAATTATTAAAGTACTTGAAAAGAAGTACTTCCATACATGAGGTATGGATGCAGAAGTTGAATTCGGCAAATTTATGTGCCATGGAATGAAAATGCATGAATGGTTCTATCTTAGATTATGAATTTTATATATGTCATGTTTGACTGACAAATGTTGCAAGTATATCTTTAAGAGTAAAACTAAACTTAAAATAGTTGTCATAAACAATAACAACAATATGTTGCAAAATAATTACTATTTATGCTTCTCTTGTTTTAAAAAATAATCATATCTAAGCATATGTTTTATGCTAAACATTGGAATACCTCGTAATGTTTGTGTAAAGAACATGTTATGAAATTCAATAGGAATTCAATACATCCGAAATAATTTTTATCAAGCAACAATAAATGAAGCTTGATAATTGCAAAGGCAACTATATGTTGAAGTTTGAAAGTTATCGACATCGAGGATGGTGTTATTTCTAGGGGGAGCATGTAATATCCCCTATACTATCCTGATCTATAGATGTTAGTATGCAGTGTACAAGTTCCTGGTGAAGAGCTTAAGGCTAAGGCTCCACTATTAAAGCACTATAAGTATTGTTCTAAACTCCTAAAAAATAATTTGAGTTTGTAGACTTAGGAGATTGAAGGGATTGGTAGAACTAAATGATAGGGGAAAATGCACTAGTAGGAGTTAAATGGATGGGAATCCATACGTATCTAAGTTTTTGATGATCGATGTCATCTTAACGTCTCGGGAACTGGAGTCAGAGTGAACCGTGGGTGTTTACTTGAGGACATAAGTTATAGGTTTCTGTTCTAAAGAAGAGTAATTATCCGTCGTAAGTTAGTAGTTAACTTTTATGGCTCATTTAATAGCATAAAACTAAGTATTATTAAATGACCTTAATTAAGTAATCTTGCTAGATAATATTAATATCTTAGCTCCATCAAAGAGTGTCAAAATAATATTATTAAAAGTTCCTAATAATTAGTAAACTAGATTCTCCCTAGATTCTCCCCATTTTCACCTATAGTAAAAAGTAAGAGGGAGATTGTTCTTAAAGAAATATTATGACTTATTTAAAAAAAGGTTTTTGCATGTGTATACACTTATGTTTTTTTTATACTAAAATATTAGTGCATTATAAATTAAAGAAAAAGTTAATAACAATAATTGTATCATTATCCTAAAAGAATTTTAGTTATAAAGTAAATAAGAATTCTTTTAAATAATTATAAATAATTAGTTAAGACTTACAAATGCTATCCTCCCAAGAAAAAGATAGCACACGCTCTAACATTTTAGAGTTATTTTATAATAGCATATGTTTTGAAGATTAATTATTTGAGTGAAGAAGCACTCTTCTTTAAAACATAATTAATAGATATATCTAATATTGATTAATATATAGTGATAACTCCGCACGGGTGTGGCTCATTGGAGGTTCCGTTGTTATGAAGTCACTTGTTGTAAATTGGAGGTCATGAGATCAATCCCACCTGGTTTTACCCGTGTCCCATGTCTTGTGGCGGGTGTGGGGCACCTAAGGTTAGTGGTAGTGGGAATGGATCCATGGATCCCTTGTCACGCGAGTACCATCCCGGACCCCACCTCGTGTCACGCGAGTACCAGCCCTGCCCCAGTTGTCGATTCCCCTAGTCAAAAAAAGAAAAAGAAAAGATATAACGATAAATATTATGTTTTTTTGTATACTAAAATATTAGTGCATTATAAATTAAAGAAAAAGTTAATAACAGTAATTGTATCATTATCATAAAAGACTTTTAGTTATAAATGAAATATGAATTCTTTTAAATAATTATAAATAATTAGTTAAGGTTTACAAACCCTATCCTCCCAAGAGAAAGATAGCGCGCCCTCTAACATTTTAGAGTTATTTTATAATAGCATATGTTTTGAAGATTAATTACTTAAGTGACGAAGCACTCTTCTTTAAACACAATTAATTGATATTTAAACACAATTAATAGATATATCTAAGATTGATTAAGATATAGCGATAACTATTATGTTTTTTTGTATATTAAAATATTAGTACATTATAAATTAAAAAAAATTTAATAACAATAATTGTATCATTATCATAAAAGATTTTTAGTTATAAATTAAATAAGATTTCTTTTAAATAATTATAAATAATTAGCCAAGGTTTACAAACCCTATCTTCCCAAGAGAAAGATAGCGTGCCCTCTAACATTTTAGACTTATTTTATAATAGCATATGTTTTGAAGATTAATTACTTAAGTGAAGAAGCACTCTTCTTTAAAACATAATTAATAGATATATCTAAGATTGATTAAGATATAGCGATAAATATTATAATCAGTTAAAGTTGTCTTCGAAAGGAGGGAATCGACCTCCTCATGGGTAACGATACATTCATTAAGAATTAATCTCCACTCATAATGTGAAGATACCTTCTTTTTGGTTACAATGGGGATGCATAGATCTTTGAGAATAGCAATGTGCATGACAAACTTCTTTTTGCTTATATTATATAGAGATGAGTATTATGTGAATATTAGATTTTCTAAACCCTTAGTTATAAGAGCTATGAAGCTATTTTTTTTGTTTCTTAATGGATAATTTAATAATCAAGTCTTTAATCTTTAATCCAAACATTAGTTGGTATTTGAGAATCTTGTGAAAGAGATTGTGCCAGAGTGTATTTATGGTCGAAAGCCTAGTCTATGTGATTAATACTTAATAAAAGATTCATACTGTCTCTACTATCTTGCTGTATTTATGCCCATATTGGGGGTGGTCCTACGATAGCAAAACATACGTCGGATAGAGAGCCAAAAGGATGGGAGGAAATTTAAAGTCAAACCTTCAGTCGATCAAATCTACTTGAGTTTTAATAATTACTTTTCTTTGTTAAACTATTGTTTAATAAGTTGATATCCAATTCTAGAAAATAGACTCTTGTTATGTTAGCCTAATTAAACAAATGAAATCTTACAAATAAATCTTTGATAATTTATAAATATAACGCTATTGAGGAATAGGTGGATATCATTTATTTAACTATGTGTAATGAATTCATTACTGAAAACTTAGTAATATTGAAGTAACATGGTTGTTGAGGTTGGTTAACATTAAGTAGAATTAGTATGCATGTGAATTAATGGTTACTCTTATCTTGCAATGAAATTCCAAATGATCTTACATTATAAATAAGTGACTTGATTTAGGAAAATAAGTTTTTACAGTAATAAGACCTTATTTTATGAGTACCCCTTTAGACCTTTGTACTCAAGTGGGATTTGTATGATTTTAGTAGAAAATACCTTATTTGTTCTAAACATTTTTAAGTCCTTTATTTTGAATCATTTAATTTCTGAACGTATCATTGAAAGAAAGTTATTGGTTGTCTTCTTAAACAATGATTGGAATGTATAAAGTGGTTGATCTTAGCCTTTTTACAATGATGCGTTATGTTTACAAGAATTAACTCGAATAAGTATAAATGGATAAACATCCTTGGTAGTGTGTTTCAAATGGTTTGAATATACTCTAACTTAAATATGTTTCGACTAAATTGGGAAAGGAAGATTGTTAGAATAGTTCAATTTGAATATTAACTTGTTGCAAGTATTATATAACCCTTTCAAATTACATGACCTTCATAAGTTAGAAGATGTTTTTTTGTTAGCCGTAAAGAACATCCAAACCTTTTACTAGATTTACTGTATGTGGAAATTTAGCTAATTAACCATGAAAGAAAATAAGTTATGCCTTGTGATTACCTTTCCATGAAAGAGTGTTGACAATAACCAAGAGTATGTACCATTGTGATAATTTAGGTGTGTAATTTATTTGAATGAATTCTCATAATAAGAATGATGTTCACTATTACATCTGGAAGTACTTCCATTAGATGGATAATATTGCATTTATAACATCTGCATAAATAAGTTACATTGAGGTGGGTTTATGCTTATAGAGAGTCACTATATAAATTTAGAATACTTTCATTGAGAAGCCATCTTGGTGTAATTGGTAAATGAAGAACTACTTCCCAAAATTAGTTACCATAAAATTGAAAGCATACATAAAGCAAGTGGATGATAATTTTAGTGTAAACGACTATTATAGCCATGGAGTAACCATACTCATAAGATGCTTAAATAGGTAAGTACAATTAATTGACAATATTTTTATGCAAGCAAGTTAATGAGAGTTATTTTATGATCAAAAGATTCAATTTTCATAAGCCCTTAAATTTAAGTGTCTTAAATCATTCCATGATAAAGGTTATTATAGCTTAAACCATATGTCTTATTATGTGTAAGAATACAGAAATGTACATTATCAATGATCCATCATGTCAAGTATTCAATGGAACTAACATATCTAGTTTGTCTTGGTGTACTTTAAAAAAAATTACTCCATTTCCCTAAAAATGCCTTGTGGAAATTGGATACATTACATCAGGACAATCGACAAATAAAGGGGAATAATCTACCAAGTCGAGAGTACATTCAAAGAAAGAAGGACCCTCTTCAAGAGAGTCAATAGTGAGAGACTACCTGTCAGAAGGAATATGGATTTTGATTTTACTGTAAATGTTTTGTTGTTTTACTTTATTGTGATCGATGGGCATATTTTTTACTATATTTAAGACAACAAACTTATGAGCATGTCTTTATATATTTTGGTACATTAGTGCATTACGAGGGTTACTATGAAATATTGATTTTAATTTATTTTTATTTTTATGATGGTTATTTGTTATATCATATGTTTGGTTACTTGGAGGGACACAAGGAATATTGAAAGTAAATGAAAATTATAGTGGGAGTCCTACCTATTATTTATTATGGAACATTTAAATAAAATTTCCTTATTTAATTATAATATCATAACCAAAATTTAGTTCCAACTACCTCAACTTCCTTTCCAAAGATAAAAAGGAGGCACAAGAAGGATGAATGCATGAGAGATATTCGAGAGGAACCTTGATAAATGTTTGCTCTTTTGTTCAAAGTGAGATATAATCATTATTTCATTCAATTCCGAGTTACTTTAGAGCTGAAATATTCTTGTGGATAGAAGAAATATGCTAAACATGGAAAATAATGATAACATAACATCCTCTATGTTTATGCTTAGAAGGTGAATCACTTGTTTTGATAGTCTTCTCAATTATATTAGATTATGAATTAATTTGCAATGCTAATATAGATTGTTTTCGCAGAGTCAAAGTTGTGACATATTTAATGCATGACCGATCTAACAAATTCTATTTCGATTCTTTCTCTTTGTAAACACTAAATATTTATATGTGTGTTGTAAAATCCCACCTTATATTTCTAGGCATAGTTTTGATCCTGACCCTTTGTTTGATTAGAAATTCTTAATCTTTGTTTCTGAAACTCAAATGAGGCATATCAAAATGGAAAATAGTTACTCTCATCATGCTAATTGCAATCTCCAAAAAAAGGATTGGAATGCAAACCAGATTTTGGTTGTTCGCCCTTGTCATCTTCCACCAGCAAAGAGTGCTTTGTATGTTCATGTAAATATTCAGGTCAATTTTGAGTTTGAAAACACACAGAGGTCTGTCTCCAACCACTAATTCAGAATCTAATTCTTCTTTTAATTCAAATTGTGAAGGAGCTTCAGGATCTTCACGGGGGTTGTGATTAAAGAAGGTGGAAAATCTTGGTTCACTGTCAACAACATAAATAGAATGACCATTACCCTGATTGCGAACTATTTGAGTTAATTTATTCTTGTAGTCACTATTCATCAACAATTCAATGAAAAAGACAAATTTTGTTTTGTTTTGAATTTATCTCTGAAATATGACCGTCCTCTTCATGAACAAAGAAATTGTCTCTTTATTCAGGAAGGTATATCCCAATATCAATATCATAAAAGTGAAGATTTTTATTTTCCATTGGATCTTCTCCTGCCTCCTAAACAACATAGTTATTCAAGAGAGGTGGCCTGATTTGTTGGTGTTCAGGAATTCTTTGATTTCTTGGAGGAGGAAGGGGTCTTTTGAAATTTTGGTTTCTATTTTGTTGCTCTTGATTTTCTCTAGGAGGTGGTCTATTGTCCATAGTGAGTCTCTCCATCAACTTTTCCATGATTTTCATCATCATGCCCATACCGACCTCTTGTGAGTTAGAGGAAGAAGGTTGTTCATGCCTCTTTATCCTTCCTTCTATCTCCCTCTTCTCTCTTTTTCTCTTTAGTAGAAGTCAGGTTTATTTCTGCCTCTATAACATCATTCATCATATCGTCCAGGGAGGCAAATATTCTTTCACTCAGCCATGAGTTAAATTCACTATCAAAAGTTTCAGCATATTGGAATTGGGAAGAACCAGGGGGAGGCTTGAACTGGGAAAGGATGGCATTATATACTTTCATAAATCTGTCAGAAAACTCTTGGACAGATTCACTGTCCCCCCTCTTCATGGAATGGAATTGGGACAAACACTCCCTAGGGTTTTTCTTTTCTGCCCATTTGTTCTTGAAAGAATATTGAAAATCTTAATAGTTCAGAATGGAGTTGTCTGAAATATTTGTGAACCATTTTCTTTCTTCTCCAGCAAGACTTTGGGAAAATAAATGGACTTTAATATCCTCATGGTCTATTTCCTCCAAGTTTGTCTAGTCTGAAAACCATCCCAAGTGTTCCTCGGTTGAATACCCCCTCTCCCCATTGAATTGTTTGAGTTTTTGGGCATATCCCTGGGGGAGGTCATGAAGAGAAGCATGGAGAAGTATAGGGGATTTTTTTATTATCCTTTCCTAGGGTTATAACAGGGTTTTCAAGAGGAATTGAAGTTGGTGTGACAGACAGAATCAATGTGTTGCTAGGAACTGCAGAGCTGTGAGGGGATGTAAAACTGGATGATGAAGGCTGCTTGAGCTCTAAAGTGGTGGGAAGTAGGGATATGCCAAGACGATGATTATGGAATTGGAGTTTAATGAGGTTAATTCAGAGGGAAATAAGGGTCCCTCTTGGTTAGACAAGGGTTGAAGATCCCTACCTAGAGACTCAGAAAAGGGTGTAGTATCAACGATAGTACCATGAGTTCTATAGGGATGATTATTGTTCCTATGTGGCTCAAATGAAAAATATTGGTCAGGATCATGTGCACAAGATGAAGAGCTACCTTCAGTTCTTAAAGAAGGATATACAGGGGAAATTCCATGGCCTTGTTTTGAGTGCAATAAACCATGGGAAATTTCTTTGACAATCTTAGGAAATGATAGGAAAAAATTTATAAGCAAGGATAAGATATCTTGAAGAAGACTCACACTTGAGTACCTTATTTTTTCACCATGCCTTTCCATGTATGTATATTGAGCTCATTTCCCTAGTAGAGTCACTATAGAAAATTCTGAAAATCTCTACGGCTTCTGGGTTGTCAGTATTCCCTGTGGAGTCACCTTGCAAAGCTCTGAGTGGAGTCGGAGCATATACAACCAGCATGTGTCTACGAATGGCTTCTCAACTAGGCCATAGAACTAGGAAAATGTTTTTTTTTCCCAAGGAGATAATAGAGCTTAATCCTTGACAATGGCGTCGATATGTTATCACCCAACAATTCTCCTATGGTTGTGGTAGGAGGTCATTGGGGTAACCATTTCAACCAATATTTAGATTGTATTCTAGCCTATACAGTCAGAGAGGGCTCTCTCTATGTCACAAACTCATTCACATATACATATAGCTTTAAGTGAGAGATCAAAAGGCTAGATATCTGATAAGAATAGGATATTTGTAATTTTAAATATGGTAAACAGACAGACAAGAAGTACCATTGGGAAATGGAGTCACAACCTGAAAATATTCAAGGGGATTACATCAATAATATAGGTTGATTTCTCTTATGTAATCTTAGGAAACGTGGTTGTTATACTAGTCAAAATATCTTGAAGTGATGATAGGAAGAAATGAGAGAAACCCAGTGAAACAAGAGGCACCGAATGAATCTCTTGGAACACCTTTAGTAGAAACAACAATGGAGGCTAATAACTGAAACATATCATCTATATGAGGATGAATTCCCCCTCAGTCATTATACACATATAACAAATACAATTTCTGATATAAGGAGCATCTAACAAGCATGAATTCCTTACACACAATCTGGAAATGTATTGGCAGCAATGGACATACATGGAAATGTGAAATACATGAAAACACAACTGAACATGGAACAACTTGATGAATCTCAAAAAAATCAGAGAGTACTTTTCATTAACACTTCCAAGAAAATAACAAAGCCACAAAAGACCAAGCATAGAGGATTCTGAATGAAAGTTCCAACTCTTTCTTCCTCCGTAGAGGTTACATTTATAGAGTAAACAAGCTCCCGAGACCAACCTCGAAACATAGCCAAATTCGGTTACAAAATAGGGAATAAAAATCCTTACAACTTCTGTTCTGGTGGCTTCGCCATAATCCAAAACAAAACAGGAAAGCAAGTTGGGCTGCGTGTGATGGACAAAAATGGAAAACTAGACACTTAGGCTCAGGCCTACTGGATGAAAATGACTATTCAGAGCATCTTCGAACAACCTGCAACAGTTTCATTCTTCCTTGCATCTTCTACCTGCAAAATAATTTTGGACCATGGATCTAAAATCCACCTCGATCTCCATTGTTAAAGTTTGTTGGGCCTACCGTATTTCACTGATTTCAAAAGTTGATTTATCCATGTATGTTGCATCAAAGAAATTTTTCTCGGTCATGGATCTAGATCAAGCCTTGATCTGGGTCGTCGAAAGCTGTGGGGTCTACCAAATTCTATGGATTTCAAAATTTCATTTCCTCGTGCTTGTTGTATCAGTGAAATACATCTCCGCCGTAGATTTGAGATCAAGGATTATTTGGGTCATTGAAACCTGCGCCTTGTACCCAATTTTGTTGATTTCAAAAGTTACTCGTAGCGAGCAAGTTGGATCAGCAAAATCAACCCCGACCGTAAATTGAAAAGTATGGGTGATCTAACCCGTCGAAACTTGCGGCCTCTACCTGATTCCACGTAGCTGGAGATTTCATTTCTTTGTGCATGTTGGATCAGCGGAATCATTCTCCGCCATAGATCTATTCTCCGATTAGATCTCCTCCGTTGAAAGATGCCTCCCTTTAAGCAATTCCACAGATTGGAAAATTTAGTTTCCACGAGCACGTTAGATCAGCAGAATTCACCACTGCCATTGGTCTTACCCTATCCTCAATCCTAGCCATTGAATATGTGGGCCCTTTAAACCATCACACTCAAATGGGGAGGGGACACATTATCTCCGAGAGTGAAATCCAATGGGGAGGGGACACGTTATCTATGCACGTTTTCCATCGTGCAGGCCCTCTCTAATTTTGAGTATGCAAGTTGTCTTGGCAAAATTAATTTCCGTCGTTGATCTCCTTCATCTGTTCATCCTATGGCTAATTTTATCTACAAGTTAACCTGTCTCCTCCCTTAGCAAAATTCCTTAAGCCTTTGCATCTTATTTTGGTGGAATTATTAACAACCATTAATGTTTTCAATTATTTTGCATTTTTGACTTAGAAATGATCCTTCAAAACACCTACAGAACTTCATTAACATCCTTCTAGGTCCTATGATAAGAATTTTTTCGACCTTGCCCCTTTTTTTACTGGTCTAGACCTTTGCAGGGGGATTAGTGCAGATGCATATGTAAAAATATTCAAAATTTAGCGTAGGTGCTAACAGGTGCTATGCATGCCATCAACATGTTAGTTGTGCACCAAGAATGTGTCCAAAGGTCTATCCAATATCATAAGAGAAGACTAATGATCTTTGTTCCCTAAATTCCATTTCTTGGGCTCACTCACCATGAATAACATCTACAAAACACAATGAATACCCTCTCTTAGGGATCTTTGGCATCAAGGTTGGATATAGATGGTTTCCAAGGCCATGCACATGATCGAGAAAGGAAAACATGTGCATAGGGAGCCTTGAATGAGTCCTCATACGCACACATTAGTCCTTTGTAGGGGTTTTATGTATACTTATGAGTGGGATATAAGTATCATGGGTAGGTCTTGTATGCAAGAAATAGGTATAGCCTATGTTACATGGACAAGGGGGTAAACAAGGCCTTTAAGCCCTAATTGAACCTTCTCAAGCTCAAGTGGCATGAACAAACCCTAGACACAAAAACAAAATCCCTCAATAGGGAGTATTTTACCTATGAGTTGAATATGGGTGATATTAAGATGTTTAATGCACTATGGATGGGTCTAAAGAGCTTAACCATAGTTCCCTTAACATTGGTTGAGTAAGAGAAGCATTATCCGCAAGGCCTAAATAGGGTTATTGAGGCATGAGTGTCATTGACGAGTCCTCAAACCTCCACATTTAACTTATGTTGGTTACCAATCAACTATAAGAGGGCGATGCATTCCATCAATAGGCTAATTATGCACTAAGAATGTGTCCAAAAATATATTTAATGTCATAAAAGAAGATTAATGACCTTGTACCTCAAATACCACTTCCCATGCTAAATAACTATAAATAACCGCTACAAACCACAACAAAAACCATTTTTTAGGGATCATTCGCATCAAGGTTATACCAAGTATGAGTTGCAAGGCCTTGAACATGGTTGAGGAAGGAAAACAACATTTGTCTACATTGACTCACCACGCAACAAGGCCATGGGACTTCAAAAAAGAACCTTGCACATACAAAAGTCGTTTTTTGAAAGCTCTCCGGAAAATGGGCTGAAGGTTCGGTAGGAAGAGTCTAGCCTCGGCACGTAACGACATCTCACATCCGCCATTGCTGTAGGGTTCACATCCCTGCTCTTCTACATCATTTCCAAGGTGGGTGGGGACGATGGAGGATTGGTATACAATGCACCAGCGAGTGCATGAGCTCGCAAATAGTAAGACAGGCGGTTGGGCGAATTCTCCAATGGAGCCATGAGAGAACGTATAGAGCGCAATGAGCTGAGAACCACAAAGCAAGAGCTACGGGACGCCGTGGAGAATGGAAGGAGGTGGTGGAGGATCATAAACTATCAATTGATGATGCGACATAAGGAAATTCAGTTGGCCGTGTAGGGAAACGAATACTACAAGTCCACTCTCTCTTATTTCAATAAAGATAATTGTTTATGAAAAAAAATATGTTGGGATCGTTTTTTACTTCTTCTTTTTAGTGTTTTGTATTGAAGGAGTTACTCACTTTGTGTTAAACAAAACTATTTTTCCAATTCCCAAGTCGTTCTCAATCATGCTTTTGAATACCATCTATTCATTAACATTCCACAGTTTTGTATAAATTTTAAATATATATTACTTTCTATTTTTTATAGATTTGTATTTGTACATGTATTATATTTCTAGAATGTATAGATTTTTAATTTATGGTATATAACTTTTTTTTTTTACGTATTTGAAAAATAAATTAAATGATGTACAAACATAAATGCAACTTTACATAGTAAATAAAATAAATAAATATTCACTTTCTTACATTACCACCATCATAACTAGCCTTAATTCTTGAACTCATAATTTCAAGGTTTTATTGACTTTACTAATTTAAAAAAAATATTTAAAACAAACATTAAAAAATATGGAAAAAGTAGTGGCATACATGAACTAGCTATTATCTGTATTTATACATTTTTTAAAGAAATTTCATCATTTTCATTTTCATACTAAACCTACATCTACATCTTAACATGAACATTTGCATTATATTTTAGACAAAAATAACATAGCAGTGTTAGAAGAGTGTGAATTTCATTAAGTTGTTATAATATTTTTCCATAAATAAAAATTATATATTCTTGAAGCTTCTTTGATTTCCAACCTTTCATTGTTTTACGTGATATTATAATAGGTTGTGCATGTATATTTAATAATTTCTCTTAATCAACATGTTGTCTATCCAAAAATCTATTACAACAAATGTGTCATGAAAAAGAAACATTAATTTATACAAGCTTGATTAAGAAATTGATTAAAATCATTATCACTCTTGATTGCCACTCTCCACATCATCTTTCCTTTTCATTGAATGATTCTATTTATAACCAATTTTTTTGCATCTTAGGTAATTACTTGTCTTAAAATTTCTTCTCCTTCACACCTTGCTATCTTTCATTCAACTTGGAATCAATTAAAGAAATCTTATGGGTTCCTCTAGAAAAATGCCCCTCCCTCTCATCTTCACTCTCATAACCCATCTTTTTTGGTTTTCATTCTACCTTCATGGATTCTAGTTATGCATATAAATTTGCCCCCCTTCTTTTTAACATGGTCATCATCCACTTGAGGTCTTATCATCCAATTTTATAAAAAAAATGTCTTTTTAACATGATCATCATTTAATTGAGGTTTTATCACCAATTTTATTAATTTTTGTCATAATGTTAAAAGTGATTATATTGGTTTCTCCTCGGATTATATTTCCATTCTCTTTAAATAACTAACTATGCCAACTTTATTATTGAAATTGATTAGATATATTTTACATTTTATATTACTTGTACATTCTTGTTGAACAACTACTTATGCCAACTTTGTTCTTTTCTTTTACATAAATAGAGTTGAATACATTGAATTCCCTCTTTCCCATTTTTCCACATTAACTCATATGTCAACTGTAATGTCTAAACTCTCTACAGGTGGTTTCAATTATATATTGATAACTATACCACATCAACTCATATGTCAACTGTGATCTGTAAACTCTATTGGAGTGTATTCCCAAAAACAATTGGTAAAATATTTAGTATTATGAATTTCCATATCATTGGTTTATTGATTTATGATTTAACCTATTGCGACGATATCTTGGTTTTCGTTATCTTTTTAATCATAGTGTTTTCCATCATAAATGTGTTTTAGATTTATCTCGGAGTGTATTCCCACAAAAAACATTTAGTATTATGGATTTCCATATTATTGGTTTATTTGTTTATTAATATGTTATATATCTGGACTAAATATCATACAAATGAAGGACAAAATGGATATCTGGACCATATATGCAATATTACTTCTGCAATGGATGATTATGTGAATTTGAAAGCATATGGAAAGCTTAGTTAGTGGAGTGTTAGTTCCTAATCATCGAATTCAGTAGAAGAATTTGAGAATTGGCAGAACCAACTCCACAAAGTATCAATGCGAAGATGTACCAAAATTACAAAATTAGTTCGACGGGTAGGTACTGATGTATGTGATATGCCTACATATGAAAGTTTTCCTAGCCTTGAATCTTTTTTGATAGATTTGAGGAGAAAGTAATAGAACCTCAACGTTTGTTAGCATTGGAATTTGCATTGAAGGCTACACCAACAAGATGGTGGGTTGTAAACAAGCAGACTATTTCAGAATGGTTGCAATGCTAAAGACTGCTAGAAGTTCGATTTGGAGAAAAGATGCTTTATACTGTCCTGAAATATACAGGATTGACAAATCATGTCGAACACATTGAACATCATCGCGTGACATGAGATACGTAGCCGCGACAAGAATGGGTTCATAAATTTGTACATACTTTAGACATGATACCGAGGAACTGGTATACATCAGTCGAGCTATAATGAGTAATAGTTGAATGGGAAGAGCTAGATGCAAGCTTCACACATACATTTGAATTTGTTGATGAACATCCTTTAATTGATGTTGCTCTACAGGTAATCAAGACTAAGATATTTGAATATATTCCTGTGTCGACGACAAATTTTTAATAGCGAAGTGCGACAGTCCAGCATTGGATGGGATGCTATAATGTAACATGAAAACCCGATGATGAGGATCGACAAGACATAAATATTCCTGAGTCTGAAGGTACTTTCATGGTGGAGGGATCGGGTGTGGCAAGCGACAAGTTTCTAAATCCTTTGAAAATAAAGTAGGTGAACATTGGTTCTTCATAGAACCCAAAGTTTGCTAATGATGGAGACTACTGGGATGATGAGACCATAGAAAAGATTTCAGACCTACTACATGAGTTTCAGGATTCAATCCCCACTAATTTTTTCAAGATGAAGGGAATTGCTAGAGATCTTGAAGAAATGAAGATTCCATTGAAGCTCGACACGAATCATGTTAAACAACGACCTTATCCGTTGAATCCAATGTACAAAGAAAAAGTTAAAACATAATTAGACCGAATGTTAGATGCGAGCATTATAGAACCTATTGAATAATCCGAATGGATTATCCCTATGGTAGTGTAACACCCTGGTTTTGACCCCATTGCATTTAAATAAATGATGTAAATAATCATGGTGTGGAGCTAGGAAAAAGACCCACCATCAATTTAGTATTTATGTTTCGGCAATCAAGGTGTGGCCGATGGTATTTTTTTATTATGCTAGATGAACATTAACAGCTGAACATTATGTTAAAATTTCAATTTTTTAATTAAAACCCACAGCCGGCTATGTCAACGCAACTAAATGAGATGGGGGCATGATTTTTCCTAAGGATGAGGGAGTGGGGGGATTGGAAGAGTGGGGAAATTCGAATTGGGAAGAGCCCCACTTTGGGAATTTTTTTTTTGAATTTCTTGGGCAAGAAAACACCAAAAATGACAACATTTCCCTCATGCGGCAGCGTTTCACCTTTTCTCATGATTTGGATTGACCAAAAATGTTTTTTGGAAACCCAATTGAGCATTTTGAGTCTCAACCTTTCCGGAATTTCCCCTGTCCGACGATTTGAATCCTTCTGAACCTTTCCGAAATTTCCCCTATCCGACGATTTGAATCCTTCACGTTTTGGTTTTTGTGTGATGAATTTTCCCCTATTCAGCAATTTTGTTCTCTCTCAAGTTTTCTCTTGTCTGTTAGTTGTTTTCTTGAATACAATTTCCCTAAATCTGATTTGGTGTATTTTTTTTGAAAGACCAGCAATATGTTCATTTTGGTATTTTTGCAGCAGTCGGTCTGGCACCGACAATGTTGAGAAATTTGTAAATTTTTGTGTGTGTATGTAATCCCTGGAATTTTCTACGTTTTTATTAATCCTAGGATTGGGATCACTGTGTGTGGATCCACGTTTGGCATTTGAATTGATTGAAGGAATGGAAATAGAATCTAGACTTGCTTGATAAAACTAGTGTATGAAAGAACCTCATAGACCAATCTAGAAGGCTGGTTTTCTTCTTTTCATTCCCTAAATAGCATTGGAAGGGAAGGCATGGCCCGAGAGACTGTGTAGCAGAGAAGGGAATGCTTCCTTGTGTTTGATGTGTAATGGCTTAGAAATCAGGCTAGATTGGTGTGGCTATTCATAGCTCTAGGGTTGAGCTCACTAGCTTAGCAGTCTGTCTTTCCACCTCCTTGGCATCTTGACAAACCCAATTGGAAGAATGGACTAGCTGGTAGCCTGATAAACCCATCTATTGGCTTGGTTGCGTCTCATGTGACTTTGGCTAAGTGTAAACCACTACCTATGTAAGTTTGATAAACCCAAATGTGTTGGCTTGACTAAATTTTAAATTGTATCCTTGTTTATGTGTGAAGTCTTCTAGTGTTCCTTATTCCTTGGGGAAGATCATGCCCAACTCAGGGGCGGCAGTGTTGCTGAGATATTAAAGAGCACATGGGCCTATGGTTGGGTGGAACGTTGCAGCGACATAGCTGGTTGCGGGACGAGCTTCTTTCAAAGATAAGTATTCTTGTGTATTTAAGTTCTGCAACTGTATTTGCTTATGAATTATTATGAGATTATGACGAACATATTAAATGCACATGAATGTGTTGAATGAATGATTTTCTTTCGCTATATATATCATGTACATTTCATTATGCATATGTTTATACTTATGAATGTTTTATTTCAGAGCAATTTTATATTATGTTCATGGGTCTTAGTTTTCCCGGGTTGTTAGATGTTAGTCGTGTCCTCTCCGCTGAGTAAGGGTTGGGGACGTGACAGATAGTACAAGAGAAAACTGTTGGTGAAGTGTGTATCTACATCGACCTATGAAATTTGAATGGTGCATTTCCACACGACCCATTTTTGACATTATTTATAGATGAATTATTGGAGAGTGTTGGGGGACAAGAAATACATTCCTTTACTAATGGGTTCTCTCGTTACCATCATATCAAAATTGCAAAGGAAGATCGACACAAGAAAACCTTTACGACAAAGTGGGGATATGCTTCCAGTATATGATAATTCCTTTTGGACTCAAGAAATATCCTGCTATCTTTTCTAGGATAGTTGTCGCTCCCTTTAAATATTTTAGTCATAAATTCCTTGAAATCCATTTTGATGACTGAACGGTATTTGGGTTTATAAAATATCATATTTATAGTCATAGAATGATGTTGGAATGATGTCGACAGTTACAAGTTTCCCTTAATTTGACGAAATGAATTTTTTTTGCTCTTTTTGCAACTCTCTTGGGTTCTGTGTTTTTTCGCGACGTAATACTAATGGATCTTGCAAATATCATGATTATTGTCGACCAACAACCACTCTCGATAGTAAATAAATTAGGAACTACATTGGGACATACAAGGTACTATAGGAAATTTATGAGAGGATATGTATAGGTGATTGTCCTTATGGAGAAATTATTAAAGAAGGATGTTAAGTTTCAATGGAGTGAACAATGTCAAGAGAATCTGGAAGTTTTGAAGAACAAGATGGTTACAACACCCATATTAGTCTTTCTAGAATAGAAGAAAGAATTTCATGTACATGTTGATGCGTCGTCTGTTGTATTGGGTGTTTTACTTGTACAGTTAGGAGAAGGTTCTATTGATAATCCCATTGGATTTTCTAGTATAAAATTATCAATGACGAAGAATAACTATACCACGATAGAAAGATAAGGACTAGCTATGGTATATACTCTTTAGAAATTTCAACACCATTTGTTGGGAGGACGTTTCAAGATGTATATAGATCATTCTACATTGAAATATCTGGTCAATAAGACAGTGTTAGGGGGGAATATTTGTCAGTGGCTTATCCTCTTCCAAAAATTTTACTTTGAGATCATTATTAAGTTGGGTCGACTGAATTTAGGACCAGGCCATCTATCGAGGATAGAAAGTGGAGAAGAGCCTCGTAATATCGACGATAGCCTCCCTCACACACAAACTTTTATAGTCAAAATGTTTTATGATCACTATAGAGATATTATACATTTCTTAATTACAGGATATGCACCAAAAAGATTCAATATTGAATAGAAGAAACAATTAGTTTTCAAAGCTACATATTTCTAGTTGATCGTTGAACAGTATAGAATATCGGTCCAGATGAAATTCTTCATCACTGCGTCTTGGAACATGAACGACCAATGGTGTTGAATGAAGCGCATGTTGGTGTCGAAGGAGGCCATTGTGCAGGATAAACGGTAGTGAAAATTTTTTACAAGTTGGATTGTGGTGGCCTACACTGCATACAAATGCCATAGATTATTATCGCACATTTGATATCTGCTAAACAATTGGGAAACCGTCGCGACGAGATGAGATGTCGTTAGTACCACAAGTAACTTTACAAGAATTTTACAAATGGTTTGTTGATTTTGTAGGTCATATTAATCCACCGGGAAATATAACGGGTGCATGTTACATAATCGTTGTGACTGACTACTTGACCATATGGGATGAAGCAACACCATTAAAGGATTGTACTACCTCGACTATTGCAAGATTTATGTTTGAACATGTAGTAACCCAATCTCGCTGTCCAAATATTTTGATAAGTAAACAAGGAACACATTTTGTCAATCAGTTGATTGACAAATTAAATAAATAATTTCAAATATAGCACCAGAAGATAACACTGTATCACCCACAAGCGAATTGTCTTGTCGAGGCATTCAATAATATTTTGGAGAATGCATTGACAGAGATATGTAACATTCAAAGAGATGATTGGGATCATAAAATCCATGTAGTATTATTGGCCTATCGCACCACCTATAAAAGGTTGACAGATGAAACTCCTTTTCAACTGGTTTATGGACAAGAGGTTGTCATGTCGATGAAGTATATGGTACCCAGTCTAAGAATAGTTGTGATTACCGAAATGATTAATGTTGTTGTTGTCAAAGAAATATTGTTGTAGCTTATACAATTAGAAAAATATAGATTTGTCACATGATATCATCAAAATGTTGAGAAGGCATGACAAAAATCTTGGTAGAACCGACATATTAAGAATAAAGAGTTTCGGATTGGAGATCTTGTTCTCCTCTATGCCAGTAAGGTTTTTAAGCATCCTGGAAAGCTTCAGACACATTGGAAGGGATCGTATATTGTCATTTAGATCACTGAAGGAGGAGTAATGCAATAATAGAAATTAGATGGTACATCGTTCAAAGGGTTAGCGAATGGAATTCGGCTAAAGACTTATCAAGATAGTCGCACTTCAGTTGAATGATAAATTAAAAAAATAATAATGAGTGTTATTGTCACACCGTTATGAGTGTTATTTTTGCCAGTTTATGAGTCTTTGAGAGTCCAATGTTAACTTTCAAAGGTGAAATGCAATCATTTTTATTTGAATTTTTCTTTTAAGTTGTTTAGATAGCTAAAGCGATATGTATTATTACTTAGGAGGGATAGAACAAATTTTAAGTATAAATATTGTTTAACTATTATTTAAAATTTTTGTAAATTAACATATAATAATTTAGAAAATAAAAAAAATTAGATTATAATTAATTTAAAAATTGTAAATTAAATAATAATTTAATTTTTTATAAATAATAATTAGTTTTATTAATTTAAAATTTATGAATAGTAAATAATATTTGTATAATATATATAAAGTTTGATTGAAGCGAGAAAATTTTATAAATAAAATTTAAAAAATAAGTTTTATATAATAACATTTTAACTGATTTGATTTTTATTTTTTTAGTGAAATATTTGTTTCTCATATACAATCAAATTGTCATTTGTAATTTATTTAATTGAAAATGTTTGTTATTATTTAAGTATTTACAAGGTTGTTTATAAGTTTAGGTGTTATTTATATAGGATATCTACAATTCCTAAGTTTTGTGATGGAATGTGAGTGTCCATTGGGACATGACTTACAAGAAGAAACAAGTATTCACAATTTAAAAAATGGAAGCGGATCTAGAGTCAAACACAAAAGTTTATGAAAAGAAATTGAGATATTTCTAACAAGAAATGCAATTTCAACAATTAATTGAATGTAATTTCAAAAACCAAATATTGCAAGTTTAACAATAGGAGAATTATTAAAAAATGCATTTTTTTACAAAAAATGCAATTTTAGCACCCAAAGATTGCAATTTTGGCAAATTTAATTAATTGAAATTTAGATAATTGCATATTGCAATTGCATGAATTGTCTTATTCAAATTGCAATTTCAACTTCAAGAATTTGCACTTCATATATTTCAATAACTACATATTTGGGAGTCAAATCCCAATATCATAGTTGGTTTTGACTGGCCTCTTTTGAATGGAAAGCTGAAATTTCAACAATTTATTATTGCAATTTTCAACATTCAAGAATTCCAATTTCAACAAATGGAGAATTATGAAAATTGTGATTTTTTAATGAGAAGTTGAAAGTATGGCATAAAAAAGTGCATTTTTAAAATTCAAGAATTGCAATTTCAACAAATGGAGAATTATAAAATTATGACTTCTTAATGAGAAATTGAAACTATGGCATCCACAATTTCAACAATTCATTGGTTGTAATTTTGATGCTTTCATATATTGCGATTTTAAGAATTTTTTTATTCAAATTGCAATTTTAACTTAGGAAACTGCAATTTTTGTATTTACAATTTCACAAATTCAACAATTCAAATATTGAGAAGCAATTCGCATTTTTTTAATGAAAAAAATGCAAAATTTCAAACTTTAATTGGACAATTTCAACAATTAATTGGTTGCAATTTTGATAATTGCATATATTGCAATCCTAAGAATTTTTTTATTGCAATATAAATTTAACAATAAAAATATCAAGGAGAAATTTTAGTTTCAACAATTACAAATTCACAATTTAAAGAAGTATACGACTCATAAGAAATTCACATTTTTTAAACCAAAATTGCAATTTCAACATTTAATGGTTTCAATAACCAAGAGTTGCAATTTAACATTTGGAGAATTCTAAAAAGCTTACTTCTTTAAGAGATTACAATTTTATAATCTAAAGATTTGAAATTTTGGCAATTCAACAATCAACCAATTGCAATTTAATGGAGGCTAGAAATTTTTTATTGTTAAAATTATTGAAATTGAAATTTTTAGAAACCAAAAGTGCAATTTCTCAAAAAGAAATTACAATTTCTATAATACTACAAATGTTGAAAGTGCAATTTGTAATTGCACTTTTTCTTTAAAAATGTGAATCTTTAATGAAGCATGTACTTGTTGAAAATGTAAGTTTGTAGTTACTTGTTGATTATTTAGCTACAAAGTGTCCTAGCCCCAAAACACAAACCTATAAACCATAGTGATATTAAACAATTAAAATGAAACCTACCCATTAAAAGATTAAACTTATTTCTACCAACCTTAGATGTCTATATATCAATTGAACCCATGAAGTCTCAAGGTGTATCTTCTAGTATAAGCTTCAAGGTATATAT
>LPNX011117694.1:1561878-1599378 GCA_001517045.1 Pseudotsuga menziesii
TGTGAATAAGTTTTTGTTATATGAGTAAGAATGTTGTTGTGCTTTATTAGATGAAAGCACTTGTGAAATACTTTAAAAATTTGAATGTTGTGGGCATAGTCAAACTTAATTTTATTTATACATTGCATCTAGGGTTTGTTGTTTTAGAAGACATTTTGTAAATATGCTATAAATTTTTGAATGCTCAATAAAATGAAATTTATTTTCTATTCAATGCCAAGTCTATTGGTTTGTTATTAGTTTTACATTGCTATTTAAAATTGTAAAAGGACAAAGTATTTGTTGTACAATGTCATTTCATTTCGGAAAGAACCATATATTTTCGTTCACTTTGTTTTGACATTTCATCACAATGATAATGAATTTGTTATTTGCTTTCAAGTAATAAAAAAGGAATTTGTTGTTTGCTTTATATTGTCCTTTAGTTGGGTAAAAGAATGAGATAATTATTGTTATTTTCAAAATGGTAAATTAATGGTTAATGGATTATAATAATCAATAGTATTTTAAATATGTTTCTATTTGGGATGATTTTGTCATATTTTTATGATAATTTTTGTTTCTAAATATGGTTTAAATTGAGAAGAATTATATAGGCAATGATAGCCTAAAAAATTCTATCCCACTATACGGGATATGTTGTAATGTTTGTTACCTTTGGATGATGATTTGTGATGTTGATTTTGTTTTTGGTGGTAACATTTGAGTTAGAAAACAATTAATTACTTTTTCTCTATCCCGGCTAAAAACGTCACTTTTTGTTTAGTTGTTGGTGTAGTAGAGAGAGTGCTACAATTTCTCTTACTGCATGCATTTTTTTGTTCGTTCAAGTTCCAAACCACAAATCTAGATATTCTTTCGAAGATAGTTTCATAGAAAAAATTATCTTATATATTTATGGTTGTATGCAGTTATAAGTAGTTGAGGGAAAGACATTAATATATTTTTGGTTCCATTGTAGTTTGATGGCCAAATCTATGGCAACTAGTCAAAGTGCAATTGGAGAAAACGTGCATAAGAAGAATGGATAATGAATCAACTTCATTGTTATTTTCTTGTGTTAACTCTTTGCTAGATACTATGGCAAGTTTTTTTTCTCTAAGATCCATGTAAGCATATGTAGCGCTTTCCAACATGTGCAAATTGTAGAGAAGTAGGAGAGTAGAAACAATTTCTTCACACACCAAAAAATCTCTCTTGTTGATTTATTAAACACCAAACAATGTTACATATTTATATATCAAGAATTGATTTAAGATAGCCATGAAATATTAGAACATAACAACCTATTGAGAGAATATATTAACAACATACAAAAGTAGGAGCCAACCAGTTGGAGAGAACATCTAATATCCAACTAGATCTAACCACCTCCTAAAACATAGAAACAAACTTCTCATGTGGAGACAACCTCGACTCTGTAATGACCAATCCAATAATAAACTACAACCTTTAGTATGATCATGTATCGCATATTTATTTATTAGTCAAACAAGAGTTGCCTATTCCAACACCCCCCCTTAATGAGTACTTGTCTCAATCTCCATTAGGTCAGGTCTTCATCAACATCTTTAATAAGATTCCTGATTAAAAATATATATATATTTGGTCCAACCTAACATTGGCATATTGTACCTTGATTATGTAGACATCATCAAAATGTCAACGTCCATATAAATGAACAACTGTCCAACATAATACATGGGTACTTAACCTCTACAACCACTAGTTGAGTAGGATGTCCTTTAGGTACATGGTTCATCCAAATTCTTAATGAAATCCTCTTGAATGTACATAAAAATTTAGGATTCTAAGAACCTCTCATGATCTACTCTACCGACACATGAATCACTCCTCCATGTGTTTAACAACTTTATAATGGAATTTTTACGCTATTGAACAAGTTATCCAAATTAAGGACACATGGAAAAGGGTTATGCATTCCTTTCTAAGTCTTACAATGATATGCCCCTTACATGTTGCATACAAATATATAAGTACACACAATTTACATACTCCACCTTGTGGAGACACTAAGTACAAGCTTTTATAATATTTCCCGGGGTACCATTACTATACTTCTCCCAAGTACCAACTCTAGGGAATATATAAGCTCAAAAATTCCAAATACCAATTCATAGGATTTAAGCATAACATCCTAGACTTGCTACAAATACAAGCTATGATTCACATTTTCATATGGTCAACTATATTATAGAAAAAAACACACAAACTTTATTAGTTATCTATCACCATTTGATCTCAACTATTTCCACATGCATTAACACTAGCATATTTTGGACCAAAATCCAACAAGAAATGTGTATTACATACAAAACAACATTTCTATCCTTCGCACTACAATCTCACAATTCTACTCAAAATTAAGTCTACCATCAACTCTTGGCCTTTCCAGTTAGAAAAATGCAACTTCAATGTATCTTTAACTATCATGATAACCAACCAATGATTATTCATCCGAGCAAGTTTCCTTCATTTATGAACCAAAGTTTTTGGGCTCCTTCATTCACTTATAATGTTGTTATCTCCGAAAAAGATTCCAATTGAGAATCAACCATACCTTTGGACCAAACATTAGTGCCATATAGTTTGATTGGGAACCTATTATACTCCAAGGCCTAAAATTGACCTAATTGTAAAGATTAAACAATTGTATATCCTATGGATGTATTCCCATCTATCAAGGAACCTAGGTGTCCAACCATGGTGCTCATCAATTTTCGATGGAAAAAATCTGGATATAGAATATATTCGAGTCAATTCAAAATTTTATGCACCCTCTAATGAGGACTTATGGTGCAAAATTGATCAAACAATCCATCATCAAGGAACAACTAGAGGAAACAAAACATGTAGTTGTATTTCCCATTGAGCTACAATACACTTTGCCAAGAAAATTTATGAATACTTTTACATTACAAAATATTGCAATGTAGGGTTACAAAAAATCTACAAGAGATAATGACACATATGACCAAATGATTATAATTATATGTTTATTTGGAATCATCAATACACTATGCATCTTCATTGGCATCTTCATCATCTTGAACAATTTTCAACATCTTTGTCTAATATTCTTCTTTTAGCTTTCTTCTTTTATCTTCCATGATTCACTAAGCAATTATTAGAGTAGTCAATTCTAACAAACCTATATTAACATATCAAAACATATTAAGTTGTCTAAGCTAAATATGCCTCTTAATTTGTAATTTTCTAACTCAAAAAGTTTGAAAGAAAAATTTCACTTCACCATGACCCTCCTCTTCTTGATAACTATAATTCTCTTACCCCAAACAAAGTGGGAGTGTTCAAGCATGCACCCCAAATTTCTTTGCAATAACTATAATTCTCTTACCCCAAACAAAGTGGGAGTGTTCAAGCATGCACCCCAAATTTCTTTGCAATATTTAAAAGGGATATTTTCATGCCCCATTGGACACTCTCATTCCATCACAAAGCTTAGGAATTGTAGATATCTTGTATAAGAAATACCTAAACTTATAAGCAGATGCTCAAATAACAACAAGCCCTCTAACTTTAGAACATTAAAAATGACAATTTAGTTGTATACCCGAAAGAAATATTTCATTAAACATATAAAAATTAAATCCATTAATAAGAAATGCTTAAATTTTATTATATATTTAATAAATAAAACAATTAAAACATTATATCTATTAAGTTATTTGAAATGTAAAACTTATTTTTTTTAAAATAAAACTCAATTTTTAAAAATATATTTTTAAAGATTAGGGTTTTTAATGAAACTTTACAAATATTATCTAACTATGTATAAATTTTAAATTATAGTAAAACTAATTATTACTTAAAAAACTGTATTATTATTTGATTTACAATTTTGAAATCAATTATAATCTAATAATTATTTTTTTATTTACCAAATTACTATTTTTTAATTTTCCTAATTTTGGATATTGATTAAACTACATTAGTACTTCACATTTTGTTAAATTATGCCTAAGTTATCATACATCTAGCCTTAAGCTCTCTATTGAACTTATAAAAAACTTTCGAGGGAGGTCGAGCTTCTGAGCTCTACCACACAGTCTCGAGCTTCTGAGCTCTACCACACAGTCTCAATAAATAACACACAACTCCTCTCCTTTCTCAATGCGTCGTGGATCTCAAGTCGGCAACATGTTCTATGATCGTTACTCGACTTTCCATGGAATGGTTCATTCTCACAATGAATAATATGCCCAACGAAAAAAAGAAACAATGCAACCAAATAGACAACACTCAAAGGGATTCCGGCTCCTTGCAACAGGATCTTGTTTACCCCTTGCACATCAATTTTTAGCTCGTAAACCTCCAAACTCAGTGCTAAGGTGATTTGCATTCAAAGTCAACAAATCCATATATATTTTAAGAGATTCTTTGGAGGGAGAATGACAGAGACAGAAAATTGCCATTTCTTTCATTGCATTAAATGATTTTCCTTAGCGTTCAAATTCTGTTTTCAAAATCCTGTGTTATGAGCAAGTTTGATGGAGAAAATGGAGTGGGAAGCCATGGTGACAGTACCCTTCGGAAATTCCAAAAGCATGTGTCATAGTGAATCAGAACCAAAATAATGTGACAAGGGCATCCTCATGAGCCTTCGATAAAATCTTATCATCCTTTACCTTCACCGGTCAAAAGAAAGATCATCAGTGTACATTAAACTGAGAAACAAATTCACAACAAACAAAACATGAATTCAAACTTTACTTCTCAAAAAAAATCATTATTATCATTGTCGACAAAATTAAACTTTTGAATAAGGTGTTTACAAAGAGCTTCTTTTTATAATAAGGTGAGGAAAGAATGGCCATAATTTGCAAATCCAGAGAAAATCTATCCTGAGATGTTGAAAACATCATAAGAAAAAAGTACGAAAAGAAATACCTCAGCCATGATATCCTCTTTTCAAGCTTCTATGGCTTCACTCTCTTCGTGCATCCTCTGTCTCTCAGATTTTGCCTGCGACATCAAAATCCAATAGCATGGTATACCTGTAAATTTATCTATGGTGCAGGGGATAACAGGGAGGAGATGGGCTCGAAACAAAGTGGGGTTTCAATTTGAATATGTTGTATTTTCAAATTCAGTTTGGGCAGGCGGGTGGGCGATGGTCCCGAGGGGCAAGTGGCCGGGATGCAAGCTGGAAAGGCAGGGTTGTCGATAATAGTAGTCTCATCGGGAAGGAGGGAGGACGTGAAGAGAAGGCTAACGGCGTAGACAGGAAATAGAGAAGGAGTAACAAAACCCTAGGTGGGTCCCTTTGACACGCATATACGTAAAGGAATCCACAATCGAGATAATCTCGATGCAGAAAACGAAGGGGTAGATGTCTCTGTTCCATGCAGAGGAGCTAGATACCAAAATATATGGTTCAACAAGGAGAACCCACAAAGACACAAAGATAACAATATTGAGTTTTATCTACAAGCCAAAGCAGTCAGCTATTTTATTAAGAATTAGTTAAGACTAAAAGAGGAAACCGTCAATAGGTTTCGAAATATTATTAGATTCTTGGTTGAGGAACATCATATATTTTTGCAGCCTCGACAAGAACCCCAGAACCAGTAGTTAGCAACGTAATTTCATCTATCCACTGAAGAAATTGAAGTATCAATTGCATGTTATTCAATAGGATGTAGTTGAAGAAATGAAAACCATAGAGCGAGAGATATATGGACAACTGAAGATATCAAAGAAAACCATTTCATCGCTCAAACAAACAATCAAGGAGATTGGGAGTAAATCAAAGACATTGACATGAAGCGACTGGAAGAAATTGTCACACTCACTTGTAACAACTTCACGGATAAAGGAATTGCACCAGAAATGTTCGCAGAAGGAAAAACCTTTCGACTAGGTGAAGTCGTTGTAAACCTCCACAAGCAAATCACGGAGCTGGAATCCAAAATGATGCCTAGTACACCTCCAGAGGTACTGGAGGAGTGAAAAAAGGAAGCGACTAAGGATGTGCAAAATATGGAAGAGGAAAAGGTACAATGTGCTAATGCGACCGAACTTGTTTGTTAGTCCTGCGAAGCCTTGCTCGATGACACAGACTTGGAGCAGGTGACAGAGTAGTTACATACTGCTGAGGAATACTTTACCCAACTAAAGAATGAAGTTAAATTTTTTTCGACAATAGAAAAGACGGCCAAGGCTGTTGATATGAAGAAATTACAACAAGAAGTAGCCAAAATGCGCACACAACAACAAAAAATAAAAGATCATTTTGCAGAAGTTCAAGCAGAATCAGAGAAAGTTACATGCATTACTCAAACTATTTATGAAAATGTGCGAAAAAATTTGGATTCAACGGGAATGACAACTTCGGAACATGTCATTTCCAAACTTGTGGAAAAACTGAAGACAATACAGGAGGAAGTGCAACAGGAAACAAAACACGTTATGAAAATATTTCAATATTTTCAGAGCAAGGTCGCACTGACTAAGATTTCTGACTAATGTGGCCTGGGACCAGCCATGGGTGAGTTTTGGGGGCCTGTTGGCCCTAGGAAAATTTAAACAGAATTTTTCTCGAAAAGATGAAGATTCTGGTCGCATGACAAGAAAAGACTGCGATGGAAGGAGTCATGATAGAAGAGGAAGAAAGCAGGACGAAACAATGACTCAACCTATTTTTGGTAAAGAGTTAGTTAGACTAAAAGCTCGATTTTAGAAATAAAGTATGATTGTAATTTGGGATGATATTGCCTATTTTTAGATGTAATGGGATGGTCTAAATTAGATAGACAAGCTGCCAATTGACAACTGAGAGTTAGTCGATGATTAATCAAGAAGTCTAAAAAGCTTATAAAAGTGTCGATCCAAGTTGTTTAGGGACAATTGAAGAAAGAAAGAAAGAGTTGTAAAGCAAAAAAGCATTGATCGAGGCTGTGTGTGGATTGGTCCATTAAGAGAGCAAGAAAGAGAGAGAGACCTAAACTAGAGAGCATGAGACGAGAGAAGAATGCATGAATTGTAAAGAATATCAAGAGAATAATCTGCAAGATGAGGGCACCGACCAAAGGTGCTAAACAATTTCTCATGCCAGATGAGCTGCACCTTTTTTGTTTTTTCTAGATGGGTTTCCACACTAAAGCTTGTGTCTTTATTTCTTTAATCTCTATGTTTATGTTGAATGCATATCTGTCGTGAATGAGATGAATTGAATGTGTTGAACTATAAACTTATGTATCTATGTTGCACATCTAATGATATGATCATATGGAATATGAGTTAATGTTGATGCTTTATGTTATATATTGTTATCTATGTTGACTGATCAATAGGTTATCCTCTTGAAAGAATATATGAAATAGAGGATTATTTCGGGTTTCGGCTGAGTTTCTTGATAGTGTTATAATAGGGAAATCCCCCTCATAATTGTAGAAACTTGGTTCTTGTAGTTCCCAATAAGATATCTCATATGAGACTTAATCTGTGTCGAAGGCGTTGCCGATGAATACCTCCTCTGTTGGGCCATTATCTTGGGTTTTGTTGACGAATAAGGATTTGAACCTGGGTCGATAGAAATCACGACAATAGATAAAAGTTGGGAAAATCCATCTATGTAAAAGAAATGTGGCTATCCTTCATGAAATTGAGACATGGTTGACATTTCCAATTTGTGAAAGACCATCATAGTCTCAATTATTTCCTAGAACATCATCTTTCCTCACCTGAGCAATAAAAATGGGTCACTAAGGTGTTGGACAATGATTATGAAATCATTTATAAGAAGGGCCACAACAATGTGGTGGTTGATGCCTTGTCTAGGCAATTTGAAGAGGAAGGTTCATTCATCACCTTATATTTTCCAATCCTAGGATGGATAGATGAAGCATGACATGAATGATTGGACTAAGACACAATTCTCAACCTCATCAAGTGGTTTCAAGAATATCCAAATCCTTCATCGAGCTATACATGGAACCAAAATATTACGTGGAATAAGCAATGCATATTTGAAGTTGGATATTAGGTGCTTCTTCGACTACAACCATATAAATAGACACCTATTAAGATCCAACTCCATTAGAAGTTTTCTCCAAAGTTCTATGGATCCTAAACCATTCTACAACACATTAGACAAGTTGCCTATAATCTTATTCTGCCATACCACTCCAAGATTCACCCCGTTTTCCATGTCTCTTGCCTCAAAAAATGGTGGAATCAAATTGTAAAGTATAGATGAGTTTACCAAAATTGGATGAGGAAGGCTCCATTTTACTTCAACTAGTTGTACTATTGGATTCCAGGGAAAGAAAATTGTAGGGGTGCACCATCAAGGAAGTTTTGATATAGTGACAAGACATACTATCGAAAGATGCCACTTGGGAACCAACCAACATTTTACAGTAATTTTCACACCTTCAACGTTGAGGGAAACACTACTTTTGAAGGGGGGTGGTATGTTAGGGTCCTAACCTAACTCACCTTACTATAAGAATTTAATCATACATAGTATATGACCGTAACTTTGTAATATGGCCAAACAAGTCAGTGTTCATCAATAATTTTCACACCTTCAACATTGAGGGCAATGCTACTTTTGAAGGGGAGTGGTATGTTAGGGTCCTACACTAACTCACCTTACTATAAGATTTTAATCGTACATAGTATAATACCATAACTTTGTAACATGTGCCTCAGGACATGGTTGAATCTTCTTGGGCTCAAGAGCCTTGAATGAGTCATCATGCCCACATATTAGTCCTTTGTAGGGGTTATATGTAGACTTTTGAGTGGGATATAAGTGTCATGGGTAGGTCTTGTAAAATATAAATAGGTCTAGCCTATGTTACATGGAGAAGGGGGTAAATAAGGGCTTTAAGCCCTAATTGAACCGTCTCAAGCTCAAGTGCCATGAAAAAACCTAGACACAAAAAAACAGCCCTCAATAGGGAGCATTTTACTTATGAGTTGGATATGGGTGTTATTAATATGTTTAATGCACTGTGGATGGGTCTCAAGGACTTAACCATAGTTCCCTTAGCATTGGTTGAGTATGGGAACCATTATCCTCAATCCATAAATAGAGCTATTGAGACATAAGTGTCATTGACGAGTCCTCAAACATCCACATTTAACTTATGTTGTTACCAACCACTTATAAGGGGGCGATGCATTCCATCAATAGATTAATTGTGCACTAAAAATGTGTCTAAAAGTATATTTAATGTGATAATAAAAAATGAATGTGATAATAAGAGATGAAGGGATTTTTTTCCTTAAATACCACTTCCCATGCTAAATCACCATGAACAACTGCTACAAACCACAACAAAAACCCTTTTTAGGGATCATTCACATCAAGGTTAGACCAAGTATGGGTTGTCAGGCCTTGAACATGGTTAAACAATACGTCGTGCATTAATGTGAAACATCAATAAAGTTTCATTTAGATATATGTTCATATCGTTAGCGTGGTATTCAATATGTTAGTCATCGCAAGCATATGCGTCATTTTTAAAATCAATGTAAAGTAATTTTATTCTATTTTATTTTATTTTATTGTGTGGGTGAATTACATATTTTTATATTAAAGTTGTGTTTGTTATAATTAACATGTACCATGTTTGTGTCCAATTACATATTTTCATATTAGAATTGCATATTTGTTATCATTAACATGTAGTAAAGTAGGAAATAAATACAAATAATCAATTTAAATTTATGTATTTTTGAAGTTTTTTAATATATATATATATTAAGGTATTAATATTAAAATATAAATATAAATTTAATTTGTTGATTGTTTGTTATCTATGTAATTATAGTAGTGCTACCTCATGATTTAACATATTTCCTGAGTCTATTTGTCTTATTTTTTTAATCACATTGTTTGTCTGAGTCTATTTGTCTTATTTTTTTAATCACATTGTTTGTCATGATATGTTTTATATTTCTCTAGGAGTGTATTCCCCAAAACAACTAGTAAACTATTTAGTATTATGGATTTCCATACAATCGGTTTATTGATTTATGATTTAACCTATTGCGACGATCTCTTGGTTTTCATGAGGTTTTTAATCACACTATTTTTCATCATAAATGTGCTTTAGATTTATCTTGGAGTGTATTCCAAAAAAAAACATTTAGTATTATGGATTTCCATATTATCATTTTATTTGTTTTATAATATTAAAATGTTAGATATCTCAACTATATATCATACATGTGAAGGACAAAATGGATACCTAGACCATATATACAATATTACTTCTGTGATGGATGATTATGTGAATTCGACAGCATATGGAAAGCTTAGTTGGTGGAGTGTTAGTTCATGTTCATCGGATTCAGGAGAAGCTTCTCAGAATTGGCAGAATCGAATCCATGAAGTATCAATGTCAAGATACACCAGAGTTACAAAATTAGTGTGACCGGTAGTTACTGAGGTATGTGATTTTCCTACCTATGAAGGTTTTCCTAGCCTTGAATATTTTCTGACAAAGTTTGAAGAGAAAGTAATAGAACCTAAGCATTTGTTAGAATTGGACTTTGCATTGAATGCTACACCAATAAGATGGTGGGATACGCACAAGCAACCTATTTCAGAATGGTGGCAATGCCAAAGACTGTTAGAAGTTCGCTTTAGAGAAAATATGATCTATATTGACCTGAAATATATAGGATTGACTAATCCTATTGAACACATTGAACATTGTCGCGTGACATGGAATAAGTCACAACGATAGGAATGGGTTCATAAATTTATACATACTTTGGACATGATACCGAGGAATTGGTATACATCGGTCGAGCGGCAATGAAAAATAGTTGAATGGGAAGAGCTACCAACTACTTTCACACATACATTTGAATTTATTAATGACCATCCTTAAATTTATGCTGCTCTACAGGTAATAAAGACTAAGATATTTGAAGATATTCCTGTGTCGATGACAAATTTTTAATAGAGAAGTGTGACAGTACAGCATGTGATGGAATGCTACAATGTAACAGGAAAACTTGATGATGATGATCCGCATGACATAAATATTCATGAATCTGAAGGTACTCGCATGGTGGAGGGATCGGGTATGTCCAATGACAAGTTTCTGATTCCTTTGAAAATAAAGAAGGTGAACAATATTGGTTCTTTAGAGAACCTGAAGTTTGCTAATATTGGAGACTACTGGGATGATGAGTCTGTCGAAAACATTACAGACCTACTACATGAGTTTCAGGATTCATTCCCCACTAATTATTCCAAGGTTAAGGGAATTGTTGGAGATCTTGGAGAAATCAAGATTACATTGAAGCCCGACGCAAATCCTGTTAAACAATGCCTTATCAGCTGAATTCGAGATACAAAGAAAAAGTTAAAACATAATTAAACAGAATGTTAAATGTGGGAATTATAGAACCTATTGAAAAATCAAAATCGATTATCCCTAATGGTATTAGAAGAGAAAACCGTTGGTGAAGTGTGTATCTGCGCCGACCTAAGAAAGTCGAATGATGGTTGTCTACATGACCCATTTTCGACATTGTTTACAGATGAAGTGTTGGAGAGTGTTGGGGGATAAGAAATATATTCCTTTACTGATGGTTTCTCTAGTTACCATCATATCATAATTGCAAAGGAAGATTGATACAAGACAACCTTTGCGACAAAGTGGGGATACTTCCAATATACGGTAATGACTTTTGGACTCAAGAATGCTCCTGCTATGTTTCCTAGGATAATTGTCGCTTTGTTTAAATATTTTATTCATAAATTCCTTGAAGTCCATTTTGACAATTGGACAGTATTTGGGATTATAAAATATCATATTGAGAGTCTTAGAATGATGTTGGAACGATGTTGACAGTTTCAAGATTCCCTTAATTTGACCAAATGCATTTTTTGTGCTCCTTTTGGTTTCTCTTGGGTCATGTGGTTTGTCGCAACGAAATATTGATGGATCCTGCAAAGATCCCAGTTATCGTTGACCTACTACCACCCTCAACAGTAAAGCAATTAAGAACTACATTGGGACATGCGGGGTACTATCAAAAAATTATCAGAGGATATGTAGAGGTGATTGTCGCTATGGAGAAATTATTGAAGAAGGATGTTAAGTTTCAATGGAGTGAAAAATGTCAAGAGATTCTGGCCTTTTTGAAGAACAATATGGTTACAATACCCATATTATTCTTTCCAGAATGGAAGAAACAATTTCACGTAGATGTTGATCCGTTGTCTGTCGCGTTGGGTGTTGTACTTGCACATCCAGACGAAGGTTCTATTGATCATCCCATCGTATTTTCTAGTATAAAATTATCAACAATGAAGAAGAACTATACCATAACTGAAATATAAGGACTAGTTATGGTATATACTCTTCAAAAATTTTGACACTATTTGTTGGGAGGACAGTTCAAGATGTATATAGATCATTCTATGTTGAAATATCTGGTCAATAATCTAGCGTTAGTGGGGGAGATTTGTCGATGGCTTCTCTTCCAAGATTTTTAATTTAAGATCATTATTAAGCTAGGTCGACTAAATTTAGGACCAGACCATCTATCAAGGCTAGAAAGTGGAGAAGAGCCAGGTAATATCGACAATAGTCAGCTCCCTGACACACAAATTTTTGAAGTCAAGATGTTTGATGATCACTATAGAGATATTATACATTTTTAACTATAAGATATGCACCGGATGGATTCAATACTGCACATAATAAATAATTAGTTGTCAAAGCTGTAGATTTCGAGTTGATAGTTGGACAGTTATAGAAGATGGGTCCAGATGAAATTATTCCTCATCGCGTCTTGGAACATGAGCAACCAATGGTGTTGAATGAAGCACATGTTGATGTCAAAGGAGGCCATTATGAAGGAAAAGTAGCAATGCAAAAAAATTTAGAGGTTGGATTATGGTGGCCTACACTGCATACAGATGCCATAGATTATTATCGCAGCCATGATATCTGTCAAAAACTGGAAAATTGCCGCGACGATATGATAAGTCGCTAGTACCACAAGTAACTTTACATGCATTTGACAAATGGTCTGTTGATTTTGTAGGTCCTATTAATCCACCTAGAAAGCGAACGGGTGCATGTTACATTATCATTGCAACCAACTACTTGACCATATCGGATGAAGCAGTGTCAGTAAAGGTTTGTAATGCCATGACTGTTGCAAGATTTATGTTCGACCATGGAGTAACGTGATCTGGCTGTCCAAACATTTTGATAAGTTTTCAAGGCACACATTTTGTCAATTAGTTGATTGAAAAATTAAATGAATAATTTCAAATTTAGCATCGAAAGACAACATTGTATCACCCACAAGCGAATTTTGTTGTCGAGTCATTCAATAAGATTCTGGAGAATGCATTGAGGAAGATATGTAACGTTCAAAGAGATGATTTGGATCATAAAATACATGAAATGTTATGGGCCTATCGCACCACCTATAAAAGGTTGATAGGAGAAACTCCATTTCGATTGGTTTATGGACAAGAGGTTCTCATGCCGATGGAGTATATAGTACCCAGTCTAAGAATAGTTGTGATTACTGAAATGTTTGATGTTGTTGTTGTTAAAGAAATATTGTTGCAGCTTGTACAATTAGAAGAAGACAAATTTGTTGCAGCATGTCATCAAAATGTCGAGAAGGCGTGACAAAAATCTTGGCAGGACCGAGATATTAAGAATAAGCAGTTTGGATTGGAGATCTTCAATCTCCTCTATGATATTAAGTGCTTGAAGCATCCTGGAAGGCTTCAGACACATTGGATGGGACTGGATATTGTCATTTAGATCGCTAAAGGAGGAGCAATACAATTATAGAAATTATATGGTGCATCGTTCAACGCGTTAGTGAATGGAAATCGGCTAAAGACTTATCAGGATAGTCGCACTTCTGTTGAATGATAAGTTCAAAAAAAATAATGAGTTTTATTATCACACCATTTATAAGTGTTATTTCTTCCAGTTTATGAGTGTTTTTCAAAATATTATGAGTATTTTTCACAAACTTACGTGTGTTTTTCAAAGAGAAGAATTGATATCACAAAGTATAGTATGTTTTTGCAGACCATAGGTTTGTCACACAAGATATTTTATGTCACAAAAAAAGAAATTTTTTCGTTGACTATATGTCTCTCACAAAAAGAAGAAAAGTGTTGCAAACTATCTGTCTGTCACAAGAGGAGAATTATGTCCTAGGATATATGTTTGTCGTAAACGAGTAATTGTTGTCACATGAGTTTTTTTTTGGTAAATGATAGTTGGCTCATGTAAAGTAACGGAATATGTTAGCAACGTATTTTTTGGTCACATATTTCATTAATGCACAATAACTACCGATGAACTGATAGGTGAAGTGAAGGTTTGGTTGGAGGTGTATTTGAAATTGTTAGAAATATTTCCCCATGTGATACAATTTTCCAGGATCTTTCCATTTATTGTGAGTTCATGTAAATGAATGACTGATTGAACTTGTGATATAAGAAATCTCCACTATGAAGCTTCATTATTCTATTGCATCAAATAAATTGAAACTTCTGCGTTGAACTGTCTATTTGGAACTATTTGAGCCGAAGCTAATGTTTACATAGGATCATCATTTCTATCTCAATCACAAGCATTGTTCAAGAATTAGGTGTTGAGATTCCACAACCTACACCCATCATGGAATAACATACAAAGGTTGTTTCATAGTCACCAGTGATCCTATAAGTTGTTTTATGACTAGACCCACCCATCACATCAAGAAGGGAACACTCTGGTCATGGAACTTGTTGCAGGAAGTGAACACCACCTCCACATAAATATTAAGCAACAAGGTCAACATCCTTGTTTTTTGACTATGTTCCACTGAGGCCATCAGAAGCAGCAAAGGTTACTATAGGAAAGAATGTGAAGTATTAGTTGGTATCACCGTCCATTCCAAAAGGATTTCAGATGATGACAAATATTATCCCAAACTTGAAGAAATTGGGATTCATCGACCATGACCTGCGCAAGTTCTCGGAACTTGCCATGGAAAAATATATGACTAATGTAAGGGAAAATAAGGATGTCCCTATTCACAATATTTTGATGGAATGGGATAGAGGATTGGATAAATCGGGTTTGTTGTCATTGTTGCACATGTCTCATTTCGATTTCACAACAGAAGTTAACGCATCTGTAAAAAATCTACTAGTATGTTTTCACAGAGGATGCCTATGGATCCAAATGAAAATATTAGATGATGTCGACCTGATAGCATCTATCATAGTACTTACCCTTGCATGATTCGACCCAACACCCTTTTTCACTGGAAAGGACCAGGATATAGCTCTAGTCAATACAATGAAGGACAAATATGATCTAACATGAGATAAAAGAGGCTTTAATATCACCTCCATCAATGATACTACTGTTCGGTTCGTAGGCAAGGTCTTATTTAGCAAAATTCTACGAAAGATGCGACTGAACCATTGTACAGTAGGTACAATCATTGCAGTAGAGTAGTGTGTAACCAGTGTCTAAATGATCTGGGGAACATATTTGTTTAATGAGCTACTAGTCGATGTTGATGATGCAAAAGATATAGGTAACCCATTTAATTACTCATGGTTGTTAAATCTAATCTCATTTGTCGCATGGGGAAAACCACCAAAATACCAAGGGGTAGATTTCCCTGTGCCATGTAGAGGATCTAGATACCAAAATCTATGGTTCGACAAGGAGAACCCACAAAGACAGAAAGATAACAATATTGAGTTTTATCTACAAGCTAAAGAAATCAGGAATTTTGTTAAGAAGCAGTTAAGAATAACGAAGGAATTTTTCATTAAGTTTTGAAATACTATAAGATTCTCAGTCGGGTAACACCATATCTTTTTGAATCCTCGACAAGACCCCCAGAACCAGTGGTTAGTGACACAATTTCAGCTATTGACTAAAGAAATTGAAGCCATTATTCAGGATTTCCCTAAAGAATGGTGAGTACCTCTCACAGAGGATCGAATCTCTATAGAAGAAGCACCGTGACAAAATGAACCATTGGAAAGAACAATGGAGATGAGGGAGGTGATCCACTAGTAGAAATCCCAAGTAGCTCTCCCTACAATAGTCAATATGAATCCGGCATGACCCCAACAGATCCAGAGTTGGGAGAGAAAAGAACATGTTTAGAAAAGAGTTAGGCGAGTCGCAAGAAGAGGAAGGATGATAGATCATCTAGGATCGTCGGTATTACAAATGATGATTATAATCTACTCTCAGATAGAATGGAAGAATTTACAAACCAAAGCTGCAGGAATATCGATGAAATCCATAAAGAACTGGTAATCAGCGTTATTTATTTACAATAGGTACTTTGTACTGTAGTGAAAGAAGTTTGAGTAACGGTCGACCAAGCATCATATTCGACTGTGTGGCTGCACCAAGTTGTCCCATCTATAGAGAAACCTGTCAAAACATTGTTGAGACCAAACAAACAAATACTCATGTAGTTGGTCAAGCAATTGACCTGGGAACCATTAGAGAGAATTTGAGGTAAAAAATGGGCCTCAAAAGGACCAAAATGTACTATAAAAATCAACCAATTACATTCTAGTAGATGACATCATCCCCCANTACAATGACTCTTAGTCACATCATTGTAAAGTTATTTTATTAATTTTATTTATAGTCAATTTAGAAAAGTAACTCAACCATGGTTATTTATATTGTGCATAAAAAGTAGTGTAGGAGATGAGTTGTCATATATACCTACCCCATAAAACCCCTAACTCATAATATTTTAATATATCTTATATTTTTGTAGTACATCTCTTAGGAGGCCCATTTTTGACCTCAAATTCTCTCTAATGATCGGAGCTCAATTCCATGGTCAAGGATATTGGCATGTCGATATTAGTTTTTCTACAGTGTCAATGTATCAATTGCATGTTATTCAATGGGATGCAATCGAAGAAATGAAAACCATAGAGTGGGAAATATATGGACAACCAGAGATATCAAAGAAAACCATTTCATTGCTCAAACAAACAATCAAGGAGACTAGGAGTAAAGCAAAGACATGGGAGGATGACAGGAAACAAATGGAAGTAAGTTCTGTCACACTCGTAGCAACATCACAGATGAAGGCATCACACTAGAAATGTTTGCAAAAGCAAAAACGTTTCAACTAGGTGAAGTCGTTGAAAACCTCCACAAGCAAGTTGCAGACGTGGAATCCAAAATGATGCCCAGTACAACCCCAGAGGTACTAGAGGAGAGAAAAAAGAAAGCGAATAAGGATGTGAAAAAGATGGAAGAGGCATAGGTATTCTGTGCTAAAGCGATCAAACATGTTTCTTTGTCATGGTAATCCTTGATCAACGACAATAGTTGGAGGAGGTGACAAATAAGTTACATACTACTGAGGCAGGCATTACCCAACTAAAGAATAAAGTGAAAAAGTTATCGACAATAGAAAATATGGTCAAGGCTGCTGGTATGAATAAATTACAACAAGAAGTAGCCAAACTATGCATGCAACAACAGAAAATAAAAGTCCATGTCGCGTAACTTTAGGCAAAAGCAGAGAAAGTTACAAGTATTATTCAACCTATTTATGAAAAGGTGTGACAAGGTTTGGCTTGAATGGGAAAGAAAACTTAGAAACACATCAGTTCCGAACTTGTGGAAAAATTGAATGCGGTACAGGAGGAAGTGTGATATGAAACATAACAGGTTGTGAAAATATTTCAAGATTTTTAGAGCAAGATCACATTGACTAATATTTTAGACTAATGTGGCCTGGGATGAGCCACAGGTGAGTTTTGGGGACTTGTTGGCCCTAGGAAATGTTAGACAAATTTTTTCTCATAAAGATGAAGATTTCGGTTGCATGACAAGAAAATACCGCAATGGAAGGAGTCGTGACAAAAGAGGAAGAAAGAAGGGCGAGACAATGAGTCGACCTACTTTTGGAAAAATGTTTGTTAGACTAAAAGCTCATTTTTAGTAATAAAGTATGATTGTAATTTGGGATGATAGTTCCTAGTTTTAGATCAAATGGGATGGTCTAAATTACATAGACAACCTATCAAGTGATAGTTGAGAGTTGGTCGATGATTAAATCAAAAAGTGTAACAAAGTTATAAAGGCATTGATCCAAGTTGTTTGCAAACAATTGAAGAGAGAAATAAACAATTGTAAAGTATAAAAGCATTGATCCAAGTTGTGTGTGGATTTGGCCATTCAGAGAGAAAGAAAGAGATAGAGACCTAAACTAGAGAGCATGAGATGAGATGAGAATACATGAATTGTAAAGAATATCAAGGGAAGGCTCTGCAAGCTGAGTGCACAGACTTAAGGTGCTAAACCATTTCTCATGCCAAATGAATTGCTCCTTTGTGGTTTTTCCCGGATGAGTTTCCACGTTAAATATTGTGTCTTTGTTTGTCTAATCTCTATGTTTATGTTGAATCATATATCTATTGCGAATGAGTTGAATTGAATGTGTCGAACTATAAACGTATCTATCTATGTTGCACATCTAATGATATGATCGTATGGAATATGAGTTAATGTTAATGCTTTATGTTATATATTGTTATCTATATTGATGGATCAATAGGTTATCCTCTTCAAATAACTGATGAAATAGAGGTTTATTCTGGATTTCAGTGGAGTTTCCTGATAGTGTTGTAATAGGGAAATCCCCTTCATAACTGTAGAAAACTAGTTCTTGCAGTTCCCAATAAGATATCTCATGTGAGACTTCATCTGTGTTGCAAGCGTTGCCGACGGAGAGCTCCTCTGTCGGGCTAGTATCTTGGGTTTTATTGATGAAAAATGATTTGAACCTGGGTCGACAAAAATCATGCCAACAGATAGAATCTTAGGAAAATCCATCTATGTAAACTAAATGTGGCTATCCTTCAGGAAATTGAGGCATGGCACCCTTATCTAATTGTTTGACATTTCCAATTTGAGAAATACAATCATAGTCTCAAGTATTTCCTAGAACATCATCTTTCCTCACTCGAGCAATAGAAATGGGTTAGTAAGATGTTGGACTATGATTATGAAATCATCAATAAGAAGGGCCACGACAATGTGGTGGTTGATGTCTTGTCTAGGTAATTTAAAGAGGAAGGTGCATTCATCACCTTATCTTTTCCAATCCTAGGATGGATAGATAAAGCATGACATGGATGATTGGACCAAGACACAATTCTCCACCTCATCAAGTGGTTTCAAGAAGACCCAAATCCTTCACCTAGCTATACATGGAAGCAAAATATTATGTGGAATAAGCAATGCATCTTTGAAGTTGGGTATTAGGTGTTTCTTCGACTACAACCATATAAATAGACACCTCTTAAGATCCAAATCCATTATAATCTATCTCCAAAGTTCTATGGATCGTACACCATTCTACAACACATTGGAAAAGTTGCCTAGAAGCTTACTCTGCCATACCACTCCAATATTCACCCTGTATTCCATGCCTCTTGCCTCAAAAAGTGTTGGGATCAAATTGGAAAGTATAGACAAGTTTACCAAAATTGGATGAGGAAGGATCCATTTTGCTTCAACTAGTTGTACTATTGGCTTCCAGAGAAATCCAATTGTAGCGGTGCACCATCAAGGACTTTTTGATATAGTGACAAGACATGCTGCCAAAAGATGTCACTTGGGAACCAACCAACATTTTAAAGTCATTTTCACACCTTCAACGTTGAGGGAAATGCTACTTTTGATGGGGGGTGGTATGTTAGGGTCCTACCCTAACTCACCTTACTATAAGAATTTAATTATACATAGTATAAGATCATAGCTTTGTAATATGGCCAAATAAGTTAGTGTTCATCAATAATTTTCACACCTTCAACGTTGAGGACAATGCTACTTTTGAAGGGGAGTGGTAGGTTAGGGTCCTACCCTAACTCACCTTACTATAGGAATTTAATCATACATAGTATAAGACCAATAACTTTGTAACATGTTCCTCGACACATGGTTGAATCTTCTTGGGATCAAGAGCCTTGAATGAGTCATCGTGCCCATATATTAATCCTTTGTAAGGGTTTTATGTACACTTTTGAGTGGGATATAAGTGTCATGGGTAGGTCTTGTACACTAGAAATAGGTCTAGCCTATATTACATGGACAAGGGGGTAAACAAGTGCTTTAAGCCCTAATTGAACCGTCTCGAGCTCAAGTGCCATTAACAATCCCTAGACACACAAAAAAAAGCCCTGAATAGGGAGTATTTTACTTATAAGTTGGATATGGGTGTTATTAATATGTTTAATGCAGTATGGATGGATCTTAAGGACTTAACCGTAGTTCCCTTAACATTGGTTGAGTAAGGGAAACATTATCCTCAAGCCCTAAGTAAGGCTTTAAGGCATAAGTGTCATTGACGAATCCTCAAACCTCCACATTTAACTTATGTTGTTTACCCATCACTTATAAAGATGTAATGAATTCCTTCATTAGTTGTGCACCAAGAATGTGTATAAATATATATTTAATGCCATAGGAGATTAATGACCTTGTTCCTTAAATGCCACTTCCCATGCTAAATCTCCATAAACCACAGCTACAAGCCACAACAAAAATATTTTTTAGGAATCATTCACATCAATGTTAAACCAAGTATGGGTTGAAAGCCTTGAACATGGTTGAGGAAGGAAAACAACATTTGTCTACGTGGATTCACCATACAACAAGGCTGTTGGACTTCAAAAAGGAGCTTTTCACATAGAAAAGTTGTTGTGTGAAAGCTCTCCGGAAAATGGGGTGATGGATCGGTAGGAAGAGTTGATCCTCAGCATGTACCGACATCTCACATCTGCCATTGCTGTAGGGTTCACATCTCTCCTCTTCTACATCATTGCCAAGGTGGGTGGGGACGATGGAAGATTGGTATACCATGCATCAGCTCGCACTTAATAAGACTGGTTGGGTGAATTCTCCAATGGAGCCATGAGATAATGGAAGGAGGTGGAGGATCATAAGGGAAACTCAGCTGGCAGTGTAGTTCAAGGAATACTACAAGTCCACTCTCTCTTATTTCAATAAAGATAATTGTTTATGAAAAAAAATGGCGGGATCGTTTTTTTTTTCTTATTCCTTTTAGTGTTTTGTGTTGAATGAGTTACTTACTTTGTCTTAAACAAGACTATTTTTCCAATTTCCAAGTCGGTTTCAATCTTGCTTTTAAATACCATCTATTCATTAAAATTCCATAGTTTTCTATGTAAATTATATATTATTTTCTAATTTCAAAATTATGGATTTGTATGTGTATATGTATTATATTCTAAAATGTATAGATTTTTAATTTATGGTATAAAACTTTTTCTTTTCTTATCTACTTGAAAAACAAATTGTATAGTGCACAAAGACAAATGCAACTCTACATAGTAAATAAAATAAATAAAGAAGCTGTTTCTTAGGTTACCACCATCATAAGAAAACACAAATGCAACTCTACATAGTAAATAAAATAAATAAATAAACAGTTTCTTAGGTTACCACCATCATAAGAAAACAAAAATGCAATTCTAAATAGTAAATGAAATAAATAAATAAACAATTTCTTAGGTTACCACCATCATAAGAAGCCTTAACTCTTGAATTTTTGTATGTAAATTTTAAATATATATTACTTTCTAAATTTTATGGATTTGTATGTGTAAATTTTAAATATATATTATATTTCTAAAATGTATAGATTTTTAATTTATGCTATATACCTTTTTCTTTTCTTACCCAGTTGAAAAACTAATTGTATGATGCACAAACACAAATACAACTCTACATAGTAAATAAAATAAATAAAAAACAGTTTCTTAGGATAGAACCTTCATAAGGTGTCTTAACTCTTGAACTCATGATTTCAAGGTTTAATTGACTTTACTAATTTAAAAAAATATTTAAAACAAACATTAAAAAATATGGAAAAAAATAGTGGCATACATGAACTAGCTATTATCTGCAATTATACATTTTTTAAAGTAATTTCATCATTTTAATATTAAATTGACATCTTAACATGAACATTTGCATTATATTTTAGACAAAAATAACATAATAGTCTTAACATGAACATTTGCATTATATTTTAGACAAAAATAACATAGTGGTCTTAACATGAACATTTGCATTATATTTTAGACAAAATTAACATAGTAGTGTTAGAAGAGTGTGGATTTCATTAAGTTGTTATACCAATTTTCCATAAACAAAAATTATATATTCTTGAAGTTTCTTTGATTTCCAACTTTTCATCGTTTTAAACGATATTATAATATGTTGTTCATGTATATTTAATTATTTCTCTTAATCAACATGTTGTTTATCCAAATTTCTATTACAACAAATGCGTCATGAAAATAAAACATTAAATTATACAAACCCTATTAAGAAATTGATTAAAATTATTATCGCTCTTGATTGTCACTCTCCACATCATCTTGCCTTTTCTTGAATGATTCTATTTATAACCCATCTTCTTGTATTTCACATAATTGCTTGTCTTTAAATTTCTTCTCCTTCACACCTTACTATCTTTCATTCAACTTGAATCCAATTAAAGAAATCTTATGGGTCCCTCTAAAAAAAATGCCCCTCCCTCTCATCTTCACTCTCATAACCCATCTCTTTTTGTTTTCATTCTACCTTCATGGATTTTAGTTATGCATATAAATTTTCCACCTTCTTTTTAACATGATCATCATCCAAGTGAGGTTTTATTATCATCCAATTTTATAAAACAATTGTGAGTTTAACATGATCATCATTTAATTGAGGTTTTATTACCAATTTTATTAATTTTTGTCATAATGTTAAAAGTGATTATATTGATTTTTCCTACTAATATATTTCCATTCTCTTTAAATAACTAACTAAGCCAACTTTATTATTTAAAGTAATTATATTGATTTTCTATTTTCTATTAGTTACATTCTTCTTGAACAACTAATTATACCAACTTTGTTATTTTCTTTTACATAAATAAAATTGAATATATTGAATTTCTTCTTTCTCATTTTTCCACATTAATTCATATGTCAACTGTAATGTCTAAACTCTCTACAAGTGGTTTCAATTATATATTGATAACTCTACCACATTAACTCATATGTCCACTGTAATCTCTAAACTCTCTATAGGTAGTTTCAATTACAAATGGTTTCAATTATATATTGGTAACTCTACCACGTTAACTCATATGTCAACTGTAATCTCTAAACTCTCTATAGGTAGTTTCATTTACAAATGGTTTCATTTATATATTGATAACTCTACCACGTTAACTCATATGTCAACTGTAATCTCTACTCTCTATAGGTAGTTTCAATTACAAATGGTTTCAATTATATATTGATAACTCTAATACATTTTGGTTTAATATTAAGAGAAACTATGAAAAATATATTAACAATCTATTTTCACCCATCGTAAAAACCATTAGGACATTAATGTGGAGTATTAACAAATTTATGTATTGAGATCGTTGGTGTGGTCTTCAACCTGTCACATATTAATGTGGAACATTAACAAAGTTTCATTTCTATGTTTTCAAATCGTTGGGGTGTTCTTCAATACGTCGTGCATTAATGTGAAACATCAATAAAGTTTCATTTAGATATATGTTCATATCGTTAGTGTGGTATTCAATATGTTAGTCATCGCAAGCATATGCGTCATTTTTAAAATCAATGTGCAGTAATTTTATTCTATTTTTTTGTGTGGGTGAATTACATATTTTTATAGTAAAGTTGTGTTTGTTATAATTAACATGTACCATGTTTGAGGCCAATTACATATTTTCATATTAGAATTGCGTATTTGTTATCATTAACATGTAGTAAAGTAGGAAATAAATACAAATAATCAATTTAAAATTATGTATTTTGAAGTTTTTTAATATATATATCAAGATATTAATTATAAAATATAAATATAAATTTAATTTGTTGATTGTTTGTTATGTATGTAATCATATAGTGCTATCTCAAGATTTAACATATTGCCCGAGTCTATTGGTGTTATTTTTTTAATCACATTGTTTGTCATGATATGTTTTAGATTTCTCTAGGAGTATATTCCGAAAAACAACCCTCTAAAACATTTAGTATGATGGATTTCCATATAATCGGTTTATTGATTTATGATATAACCTAATGCGGCGATCTCTTGGTTTTCGTTAGGTTTTTAATCATACTGTTTTCCATCATAAATGTGTTTTAGATTTATCTCGGAGTGTATTTCAAAAAAAACATTTAGTATTATGGATTTCCATATTATTGGTTTATTTGTTTTATAATATTAAAATGTAAGATATCTCGACTATATATCATACATATGAAGGACAAAATGGATACCTGGACCATATATACAATATTACTTATGTAATGGATTATTATGTGAATTCGACAACATATGGAAAGCTTAGTTGGTGGAGTGTTAGTTCATGCTCATCGGATTCAGGAGAAGCTTCTGAGAATTGGCAAAATCGACTCCATGAAGTATCAATGTCAAGATGCACCAGAATTATAAAATTAGTGTGACTGGTAGTTACTGAGGTATGTGATTTTCCTACCTATGAAGGTTTTCCTAGCCTTGAATCTTTTCTGACAAAGTTTGAAGAGAAAGTAATAGAACCTATGCGTTTGTTAGAATTGGACTTTGCATTGAACGCTACACCAACAAGATGGTGGGATGCGCACAAGCAACCTATTTCAGAATGGTGGCAATTCCAAAGACTGTTGGAAGTTCGATTTGGAGAAAATATGCTCTATATTGACCTGAAATACATAGGATTGACTAATCCTATCGAACACATTGAACATCATCGCATGACATGGAATAAGTCACAACGGCAGGAATGGGTTCATCAATTTATACATACTTTGGACATGATAACAAGGAATTGGTATACATCGGTTGAGCGGCAACGACAAATAGTTGAATGGGAAGAGATACCTGCTAGTTTCACACATACATTTGAATTTATTAATGACCAACCTTCAATTTATGTTGCTCTTCAGGTAATCAAGACTAAGATATTTGAAGATATCCCTGTGTCGACGACAAATGTTTAATAGGGAAGTGCGACAGTACAACATTGGATGGAATGATACAATGTAATAGGAAAACCTGATGATGTTGATCCGCATGACATAAATATTCATGAGTCTGAAGGTACTCGCATGGTGGAGGGATCAGGTGTGTCAAATGACAAGTTTCTGAATCCTTTGAAAATAAAGAAGGTGAACATTGGTTTTTCAGAGAACATGAAGTTTGCTAATATTAGAGACTACTAGGATGATGAGTCCATCAAAAAGATTACAGAACTACTACATGAGTTTCAGGATTCATTCCCCACTAATTATTCCGAGATAAAGGGAATTTTTGGAGATCTTGGAGAAATGAAGATTACATTGAATCTCGACGCAAATCCTGTTAAACAACGCCTTATCGGCTAAATTTGAGATACAAAGAAAAATTTAAAACATAATTAAATAGAATGTTAAATGTGGTAATTATAGAACCTATTGAAAAATTGAAATGGATTATCCCTATGGTATTACAAGAGAAAACCGTTGGTGAAGTGTGTATCTACATGGACCTAAGAATGTCGAATGATGCTTGTCTGCATGACCCATTTTTGACATTGTTTATAGATGAAGTGTTGGAGAGTGTTGGGGATAAGAAATATATTCCTTTACTGATGGTTTCTCTAGTTATCATCATATCATAATGGCAAAGGAAGATCGATACAAGACAACCTTTGCGACAAAGTGGGGATACTTCCAGTATATGGTAATGCGTTTTGGACTCAAGAATGCTCCTGCTATGTTTCCTAGGATAGTTGTCACTCCATTAAAATATTTTATTCATAAATTCCTTGAAGTCCATTTTGATGATTGGACAGTATTTGGGATTATAAAATATTATATTGAGAGTCTTAGAATGATGTTCGAACGATGTTGATAGTTCCAAGTTTCCCTTAATTTGAGCAAATGCATTTTTTGTGCTCCTTTTGGATTCTCTTGGGTCATGTGGTTTGTCGAGATGAAATACTGATGGATTCTGCAAAGATCCTGGTTATCATCGACCTACTATCACCCTCAACAGTAAAGCAATTAAAAACTACATACGGGGTACTATCAAAAAATTATCAGAGGATATGTAGAGGTGATTGTTGCTGTGGAGAAATTATTGAAGAAGGATGTTAAGTTTCAACAGAGTGAAAAATGTCAAGAGATTATGGACGTTTTGAAGAACAAGATGGTTATAACACCCATATTATTCTTTCCAGAATGGAAGAAACAATTTCACGTACATGTTAATGCGTCATCTCTCGCGTTGGGTGTTGTACTTGCACATCTAGACGAAGGTTCTATTGATCATCCCATCGTATTTTCTAGTAGAAAATTATCAACGACGAAGAAGAACTATACCATGACAGCAAGATAAGGACTAGTTATGGTATATACTCTTCAGAAATTTTGACACTATTTGTTGGGAGGACATTTCAAGATGTATACAGATCATTCTATGTTGAAATATCCGGTTAATAATCCAATGTTAGTGGGAGAGATTTGTCGATGGCTTCTCTTCCAAAAATTCGAATTTGAGATCATTATTAAGCTGGGTCGTCTAAATTCAGGACTAGGCCATCTATCAAGGCTAGAAAGTGGAGAAGATCCTGGTAATTTCGACGATAGTCTCCCTGACACACAAATTTTTGCAGTCAATATGTTTGATGATCACTATAGATATATTATACATTTCTTAACTATAGGATATGCACCAGATGGATTCGATACTGCACATAAGAGATAATTAGTCATCAAAGCTGTAGATTTCGAGCTGATAGTTGGACAGTTATAGAAGATGGGTCTAGATGAAATTATTCCTCGTCACGTCTTGGAACATGAGTGACCAATGGTGTTGAATGAAGCACATGCTGGTGTCGAAGGTGGCTATTATGAAGGAAAAGTAGCATTGCAAAAAATTTATAGGTTGGATTATAGTGGCCTGCACTGCATACAGATTCCATAGAATATTATCGCAGCGGTGATATCTGTTAAAGAACTAGGAAACCGCCGCGACGATATGAGAATTCGCTAGTACCACAAGTAAATTTACAAGCATTTGACAAATGGTCTGTTAATTTTGTAGGTCCTATTAATCCACTAGGAAAGTGAACAGGTGCATGTTACATTATCATTGCGACCAACTACATGGCCATATGGGGTGAAGCAGTATTAGTAAAGGATTGTAATGCCACGACTGTTGCAAGATTTATGTTCTACCATGTAGTAACCTGATCTGGCTGTCCAAATATTTTGATAAGTTTTCAAGGCACAGATTTTGTCAATTAGTTGATTGACAAATTAAATGAATAATTTCAAATTTAGCACCGAAAGACAACATTGTATCACCCACAAGAGAATTGTGTTGTCGAGGAATTCAATAAGATTCTGGAGAATGCATTGAGGAAGATATGTGATGTTCAAAGAGATGATTTGGATCATAAAATGCATGCAATGTTATGGGCCTATCACACCACCTATAAAAGGTTGATAGGCGAAACTCCATTTCGACTGGTTTATGGATTAGAGGTTCTCATGCTGATGGAGTATATAGTACCTAGTCTAAGAATAGTTGTGATTAATTAAATGTTTGAGTTTGTTGTTGTCAAAGAAATATTGTTGCATCTTGTACAATTAGAAGAAGACAGATTTGTCAGAGGATGTCATCAAAATGTCGAGAAGGCATGAAAGAAATCTTGGCAGTACTGAGATATTAAGAATAAGCAGTTTGGATTGGATATCTTCAATCTCCTCTATGACAGTAAGTGCTTGAAGCATCGTGGCAAGCTTTAGACACATTGGATGGGACTGGATATTGTCATTTAGATCACTAAAGGAAGAGCAATACAACTATAGAAATTATATGGTGCATTGTTCAATGGGTTATTGAATGGAATTCGGCTAAAGACTTATCAGGATAGTCGCACTTCAATTGAATGATAAGTTAAAAAAAATGATTGTTATTATCACACCGTTTATGAGTGTTATTTCTTCCAGTTTATGAGTGTTTTTCACAAACTTACGTGTGTTTTTTAAAGAGAAGAATTGATATCACAAAGTATAGTATGTTTTCGTAGACCATGGGTCTGTCGCACAAGAGATTTTATGTCACAAAAGAAGAAATTTTGTCGTTGACTATATGTCTCTCACAAAAAGAAGAAAAGTGTCGCAGACTATCTGTCTGTCGCAAGAGGAGAATTATGTCCCGAGCTATATGTTTTTCGTAAACAAGTAATTGTTGTCGCATGAGGTATTTTTTTGGAAAATGATAGTTGGCTCATGTAAAGTAACAGAATATTTTTAGCAGCATATATTTTGGTCACATATTTCATTAATGCACAAGTGACTACCAATGAACTGATAGGTGAAGCAAAGGTTTGGTTGGCGGTTTCTTTGAAATTCTTAGAAATATTTCCCCATGTGATAAAATTTTCCATGATCTTTCCATTTATTGCAAGGTCATGTAAATGAATGATTGATTGAACTTGTGATATAAGAAATCTACTCTATGAAGCTTCATTATTCTATTGCATCAGATTGATTGAAACTTCTGCGTTGAACTGTTTGTTTGGAATTGTTTGAGCTGAAGCTAATGTTTACACAGGATGATCATTTCTATCTCAAGCACAAGCATTGTTTAAGAATTAGGCATTGAGATTCCACAACCTACACCCATCATGGAATAACATATAGAGGTTGTTTCATAGTCACCAGTGACCCTAGAAGTGGTTTTATGACCAGACCCACCCATCACATCAAGAAGGAAACAATTTGGTCATGGAAATTGTTGCAGGAAGCAAACAACACCTCCACATAAAGATTAAGCAATAGGGTCGACATCCTTGTTTCCTGACTATGTTCCATTGAGTCCATCAGAAGCACCAAAGGTTACTATAGGAAAGAATGTGAAGTATTAGTTGGTATCACCATCCATTCCAAAAGGATTTTGGATGACAACAAATATTATCCCAAACTTGAATAAATTGGGATTCATCGACCATGACCTACGCAAGTTCTCGGAACTTGCCATGGACAAATATATGACTAATGTAAGGGAAACTAAGGATGGCCCTATTCACATTATTCTTATGGAATGGGACAAAGGATTGGATAAATTGGGTTTGTTGTTGTTGATGCACATGTCTCATTTCGATCGCACAACAGAAGTTAACGCATCCGTAAAAAATCTACTAGTATTTTTTCACAAAGGATGCCTATGGATCCATAGGAAAATATTAGCTGATGTTGACCTGATAGCATATATCATAGTACTTATCCTTGCATGACTTGAACCAACACCCTTTCTCACTAAAAAGGACCAGGATATAGCTCTAGTCAATACAATGAAGGAAAAAATGATCTAATGCGAGATAAAAGAGGCTTTGATATCACCTCCATCGACGATACTGCTGTTCAGTCCATAGGAAAGGTCTTATCTAGCAAAATGATACGAAATATGCGACTGAACCATTGTACAATAGGTACAATCGTTGCAGTAGAGTAGTGCATAACCGGTGTCCAGATGATCTAGACAACATATTTGTTTGATGAGCTACTAGTCGATGTTGATGATGCACAAGATATAGGTAACCCATTTAATTACTCATGGTTGTTAATTCTAATCTCATTTGTCGCATGAGAAAAACCACCAAAATACGAAGGGGTATATTTCCCATTGCCATGCAGAGGATCTAGATACCAAAAATCTATGGTTCGACAAGGAGAACCCACAAAGACAGAAAGATAACAATATTGAGTTTTATCTACAAGCTGAAGAAATCAGGAATTTTATTAAGAAGCAGTTAAGAATAATGGAGGAAGCCTTCATTAAGTTTCAAAATACTATAAGATTCTCAATCAGGGAACACCATATCTTTTTGAAGCCTCGACAAGACCCCCGAAACTAGTGGTTAGCGACACAATTTCAGCTATCGACTAAAGAAATTGAAGCCATTATTCAAGATTTCCCTAAAGAATGGCGAGTACCTCTCGCAGAGGATCAAATCTCTGTAGAAGAAGCACTGCGACAAAATGAACCATTGGAAAAGAACAATGGAGATTAGGGAGGTGATCCACCAGTAGAAATCCCAAGTAGCTCTCCCTACAATAGTAAGTATGAATCCGGCGTGACCCCAACAAATATAGAGTTAGGAGAGAAAAGAAAGCGTTTAGAAAAGAGTTAGACGAGTAGCAAGAAGAGGAAGGATGATATATCATCTAGGATTGTCGGTATTACAAATGATTATTATAATCTGCTCTCAGATAGAATGGAAGAAGTTGCAAACCAAAGCTGCAGGAAGATAGATGAAATCCATAAAGAACTGGTAATCAACATTATTTATTTACAATAGGTACTTTATACTGTAGTGAAAGAAGTTCAAGTAGCAGTCAACCAAGCACCATATTCGATTGTGTCGCTGCACCAAGTTGTCCCATATAAAGAGAAACCTGTCAAAACATTGTCGACGACCAAACAAACAAATACTCATGTTGTTGGTTAAGCAATTGACCTGGGAACACCAGAGCTCAATTCCATGGTCAAGGATATTGGCATGTCAATATTAGTTTTTCTATAGTGTCAATGTATCAATTGCATGTTATTCAATGGGATGCAATCAAAGAAATGAAAACCATAGAGCGGGCAATATATGGATAACTTAAGATATCAAAGAAAACAATTTCATCGCTCAAACAGACAATCAAGGAGACTCGGAGTAAAGCAAAGACATGGCAGGATGACAGGAAACGAATGGAAGCAACTGTCACACTCGTAGTAACTTCACGGATGAAGGCATCGCACCAGAAATGTTTACAGAAGCAAAAAAATTTCGACTAGGTGAAGTTGTTGAAAACCTCCACAAGCAAGTTGTAGACATGGAATTGAAAATGATGCTTAGTACAACTCCAGAGGTACCGAAGGAGTGAAAACAGGAAGCAAACAAGGATTTGAAAAAGATGGAAGAGGAAGAGGTATTATGTGCTAAAGCGATCAAACACATTTCTTAGTCATGGTAATGTTTGATCAACGACAAATAGTTGGAGCAAGTGACAGAGAAGTTACATACTGCTGAGGCAGACTTTACCCAACTAAAGAATAAAGTGAAAAAGTTATCGACAATAGAAAATATGTCCAAGGCTGCTAATATGAATAAATTACAACAACAAGTAGCCCAACTATGCACGCAACAATAGAAAATAAAAGACCATGTCGCGGAACTTTAGGTAGAAGCAGAGAAAGTTACAAGTATTATTCAACCTATTTATGAAAAGGTGCGACAAGGTTTGGATTCAACAGGAAAGAAAACTTAGAAACACATCAGTTCCGAACTTGTGGAAAAATTGAATGTGGTACAGGAGGAAGTGCGACATGAAACATAATAGGTTGTGAAAATATTTCAATATTTTCAGAGCAAGGTCACACTGACTAAGATTTCAGACTAATGTGGCCTGGGACGAGCCGCAGGTGAGTTTTGCGGACCTCTTGGCCCTAGGAAATGTTAGAATTTTTTTTTCTCAGAAAGATGAAGATTTCAGTCGCATGACAAGAAAATACCGCAATGGAAGGAGTCTTGAAAAAAGAGGAAGAAAGCAGGATGAGACAATGAGTCGACCTATTTTTGGGAAAAAGTTTGATAGACTAAAAGCTTGTTTTTAGTAATGAAGTATGATTGTAATGGGATGATAGTGCCTACTTTTAGATGAAATGGGATGGTCTAAATTAGATAGACAACCTATCAATTGACAGTTGAGAGTTGGTCGACGATTAAATCAAGAAGTGTAAAAAAGTTATAAAGGCATCGATCCAAGCTGTTTGCAGACAATTGAAGAGAGAAATAAACAATTGTAAATTATAAAAGCATTGATCCAAGTTGTGTGTGTATTTGGCCATTCAGAGAGAAAGAAAGAGAGCATGAGATGAGATAAGAATACATGAATTGTAAAGAATATCAAAGGAAGAATCTGCAAGCTGAGTGCACAGACTTAAGGTGCTAAACCATTTCTCATGCCAGATGAACTGCTCCTTTGTGGTTTTTCCCGGATGGGTTTCCACTTTAAATCTTGTGTCTTTGTTTGTCTAATCTCTATGTTTATGTTGAATCATATATCTATTGTGAATGAATTGAATTGAATGTGTTGAACTATAAACTTGTCTATCTATGTTGCACATCTAATGATATGATCGTATGGAATATGAGTTAATGTTAATGCTTTATGTTATATATTTTTATCTATATTGACAAATCAATAGGTTATCCTCTTCAAAGAACGCATGAAATAGAGGTTTATTCTGGGTTTCGGTCGAGTTTCCTGATAGTGTTGTAATAGGGAAATCCCTTTCATAACTGCAGAAACCTGGTTCTTGCAGTTCCCAATAAGATATATCATGTGAGACTTCATATTTGTCGCAAGCGTTTCCGACAGAGACCTCCTCTATCGGGCCAGTATCTTGGGTTGTATTGAACAAAAATGATTTGAACCTGGGTCGACAGAAATCATGCGAACAGATAGAAACTTAGGAAAATCCATCTATGTAAATGAAATGTGGCTACCCTTCAGGCAATTGAGGCATGGCACCCTTATCTAATTTATTGACATTTCCAATTTGAGAAAGACAATCATAGTCTCAAGTATTTCCTAGAACATCATCTTTCCTCGCTCGAGCAATAGAAATGGGTTAGTAAGATGTTGGACTATGATTATGAAATCATTAATAAGAAGGGCCACAACAATGTGGCTGTTGATGTCTTGTTTAGGAAATTTAAAGAGGAAGGTTCATGCATCACCTTGTCTTTTCCAAACCTAGAATGGATAGATGAAGCATGACATAAATGATTGGACCAAGACACAATTATCCACCTCATCAAGTGGTTTCAAGAAGACCCAAATCCTTCACCCAGCTATACATGGAAGCAAAATATTATGTGGAATAACCAATGCATCTTTGAAGTTGGGTATTAGGTGTTTCTTCGACTACAACCATATAAATAGACACCTCTTAAGATCCAAATCCATTAGAAGCTATCTCCAAAGTTCTATGGATCGTACACCATTCTACAACACAATGGACAAGTTGCCTATAAGCTTGCTCTGGCATACCACTCTAAGATTCACCCCGTATTCCATGTCTCTTGCCTAAAAAATTGTTGGGATCAAATTGGAAAGTATAGACGAGTTTACCAAAATTGGATGAGGAAGGATCCATTTTTCTTCAACTAGTTGTACTATTAGCTTCTAGGGAAATCCAATTACAGGGGTGCACCATCAAGGAACTTTTGATATAGTGACAAGACATGCTGCCGAAAGATGCCACTTGGCAACAAACCAACATTTTAAAGTAATTTTCACACCTTCAACGTTGAGGGAGATTCTACTTTTGACAGGGGGTGGTATGTTAGGGTCCTACCCTAACTCACCTTACTATAAGAATTTAATCATACATAGTATAAGACCATAGCTTTGTAATATGGCCAAATAAGTTGGTGTTCATCAATAATTTTCACACCTTCAACGTTGAGGGAAATGCTACTTTTGAAGGGGAGTGGTATGTTAGGGTCCTATCCTAACTCACCTTACTATAAGAATTTAATCATACATAATATAAGACCAATAACTTTGTAACATGTGCCTCGGGACATGGTTGAATCTTAACGACATCTCACATCTGCCATTGCTGCAGGGTTCACATCCCTGCTTTTCTACATCATCCGCCAAGGTAGGTGGGGATGATGGACGATTGGCATACAATGCATCAGCTCGCAAATAGTAAGACCGACAGTTGGGCGAATTCTCCAATGGAGCCATGAGAGAACGTATAGAGAGCAATGAGAGAACAACAAAGCAAGAGCTACCAGACGCTGTGCAGATCTAGGAGAATGGAAGGTGGAGGTCATAAACTATTAATTGATGTGACATAAGGGAAACTCAGCTGGCCTTGTAGGTCAACCAATACTACAAGTCCCCTCTCTTATTTCAATAAAGATAATTTTTTTATGAAAAAAAAAATGGTGGGATCGTTGTTTTTTCTTCTTCTTACTTTTTAGTGTTTAGTGTTGAATGAATTACTTACTTTGTCTTAAACAAAACTATTTTTCCAATTTCCACGTGATTTTTAATCCTGCTTCTAAATACCATCTATTCATTAAGTTTTGTATGCAAATTTTAAATATATATTACTTTTTAATTTTTATGGATTTGTATATGTATATGTATTATATTTCTAAAATGTATAGATTTTTAATTTATAGTATATAATTTTTTCTTTTCTTACCCATTTGAAAAACAAATTGTATGGTACATAAACAGTTTCTTAGATTACCACCATAAGAAAACACAAATGCAACTCTACATAGTAAATAAAATAAATAAACAAACAATTTCTTAGGTTACTACCATCATAAGAAGTTTTTAACTCTTGAACTCATATTTCAAGGTTTTATTAACTTTATTAATTTAAAAAAAATATTTAAAACAAACATTACAAAAATATGGAAAAACTAGTGGCGTATATGAACTAGCTATTATCCACAATTATACATTTTTTTTAAGAAATTTCATCATTTTAATACTAAACCAACATCTTAACATGAACATTTACATTATATTTTAGACAAAATAACATAGTAGTGTTAGAAGAGTGTGGATTTCATTAAGTTGTTATACCAATTTTCCATAAATAAAAATTATATATTTTTGAAGCTTCTTTGATTTCTAACTTTTCATAGTTTTACATGATATTATAATAGGTTGTGCATGTATATTTAATAATTTGTTTTAATCAACATGTTGTTTATCCAAATTTCTATTACAACAAATGTGTCATGAAAAGAAAACATTGACTTATACAAGCCCTATTAAGAAATTGATTAAAATTATTATCACTCTTGATTGTCTCTCTCCACATCATCTTGCCTCTTCATTGAATGAATCTATTTATAACTCATCTTCGTATATTTCACATGGCAACTTTTATTTATGGAACAACTTGATGAATCTCAGAAAACTCAAAATACTTTTCATTAACACTTCTATGAAAATAACAGATCTACAAAAGACCAAGCACAGAGGCTTCTGAATGAAAGTTCCAACCATTTCTTCCTCCGTAGAGGTTACATTTATAGAGTAAACAGGCTCATGAGACCAACCTTGAAACAGAGCCAAATTCAGTTACAAAATCGGGAATAAAATCCCAACAACTTCTAATCAAAAGGCTTCGCCATGATCACAAAACAAAACAGGAAATCACGCTGGGCTACGCGTGATGGACAAAATTAGAAAACTAAACACCTGGGCTCAGTCTTGCTGGATGAAAATGATTGTTCAGAGCATTTTCGAATGGCCTACAACAGTTTCATTCTTCCTTGCATCTTCTACCTATGAAATCATTCTAGACCATGGATCTAAAATCCACCTCGATCTCTACCGTTAAAGTTTACAAATACTACCACATTTCACTGATTTGAAAAGTTGATTTATCCGTGTATGTTGTGGGCTGATGCATAATCATAGACTCCTTTAAAGACACTTTAGATGCCACATAATACTGGAATAAACGGAAAACTATGACTTTAGGTGACAATTAGGGGTACTTCCCTAACTTATTTGAAGATGAAGTACAAAGAGAAAATATAGGAAATTGAATCAGCTTTCATAATATATAGCATTTATGTAGAGAAAATGTGTGTAAATGATTATAAAATTAGTTTATGTGAAAGTGGGTTTTCAAATTTTCAGCACATATTAACATATATGTTTGTGCGGGTGCAGCAATATATGAGGTAAATGATGTCAATTTGGGATAAAATATTGCAGACATATAAAGGACATATGGGCCTAGTGCAACACTATTTATTCATAATTTTTCATGAATTATTAATTATTGAAGTCAGAAAAGTTTGAAATTAAAACCTTATGTGTGGGTGCAACACTTTAGGGGCACAAATTAATGAAATCCTTGATTTCTAAATATAAGATCGTAGAGCTTGATCTCATCTAGTTCACCATATAGTTTTATTGGGAAATGGTCATGGAAATCAAAAGTTATATAACAAACAATCAATTTATCTATTTTTGAAAACTGACGTGTGTCATTTAGAAAAATAATTATAAATAAATAAAACATAGTTTTGAAGGAAAAAATTACATATTCAGAATCGTAAGATCATACTCTACAATATCCTAGATTTTCATAAAAAAATATTATGTATGTCACAACAAAACACGCCATCTAAGTTGAGCGTATTTATAGAGTTCTAAAAGACAAGCAATAGCCCTAGTTTATTTGTCCTAGCCAATAGGTTCAGTAGTCCGAAGCTATTTCCGAACATAATCCCAAACCTTATTCCTGTCAATTATTTTAATTTTAAAATAACGCATATGCATTATAGCTTATTAATGCATATGTGTTATAGCTTATTCATATTGCATATGTGATATAACACATATGCGATATGATAAAGCTATAACGCATATGCATGTTTTCTTAACTAATTTTGTACGAGAGTAAAAAAGAGTAATGGCATCCTTATCCCATTATAATACCATTTAGACAAGACTATGATGGACACAAATAATTCCTCTTTTTAACGGTGAACGAAGCCATGGGCTGTGCATCCAAGAAAATAGGGCGACGATCGGAAGCCATGCGTTGTGCATCCAAGAAAAAAATAATTCCTCCCATCCTTTGATCTATTCAGCTTCAAAAGAAAATTTGCAACATTAACAGAGAGATTGAAGATTGATTTATGTCAACGCTTAAAGGACGTTAAAAAGTCACGAGAATTCTTGTTTGGTAGCTCTTTTGGATGTAAAAAAGCCAGAACGAGTACCGATGGATCAATGTACGCTCTCACTACAAACTGCTAGTGACAATTCATCAATAGGTGATAGGTGACTTTAATCAACATTGTTATTGTTATTGTGTTATTTTAATTGTCATCCTCATCATCATCATCATAGTCATCATCCTCATCCTCATCATCATAGTCATCATCCTCGTCCTTATCATCATCACCATCATTGTTCATCATCATCGTCATCATCATTATCATCATCATCCTCATCATCATCATCATCACCATCATCCTCCATCATCATCATCAACATCATTGTTCATCGTCATCGTCATCATCGTCGTCATCATCATCATCATCATCGCCATCATCATCCTCATCATCACCATCATCATCATCATCATCAACATCATCACCATCCTCATCATCATCATCATCATCATCCTCATCCTCATCATCATCAGCGTCAATCTCATCATCATCATCATCATCATCATCACCACCACCCTCATACTCATCATCATAACCATCATCATCATCCTCCTCCTCATCATCATCATCACCACCCTCATCCTCATCATAATCATAATTGTCATCATCATCATCATAATCACC
>LPNX011117694.1:1601878-1629277 GCA_001517045.1 Pseudotsuga menziesii
TCATCATCCTAATCATCCTAATCATCATCACCCTCATCCTCATCATCTTCATCATGGTCATCATCATCATCATCATCATCATCATCATCATCACCCTCATCCTCATCATCTTCATCATGGTCATCATGGTCATCATCATCATCATCATCATCATCCTCATCCTCATCATCATCATCATCATCATCATCACCCTCATCCTCATCATCTTCATCATGGTCATCATCATCATCATCACCCTCATCCTCCTCCTCCTCATCATCATAGTCATCATCCTCCTCATCATCACCCTCATTGTTCATCATCATCACTCTCATCCTCATCCTCATCATCATCATCATTGTCATCATCCTCCTCATCATCACCCTCATTGTTCATCATCATCACTCTCATCCTCATCCTCATCATCATCATCATAGTCATCATCCTCCTCATTATCATGGTCATCATCATCCTCATCCTCATCATCATCATCATAGTCATCATCCTCCTCATCATCACCCTCATTGTTCATCATCATCACTCTCATCCTCATCATCATCATCATCACCATCATCCTCATCATCTTCATCATGGTCATCATCATCATCATCATCATCATCATAACCACCCTCATCCTCATCATCATGATCATAGTCATCATCCTCCTCCTCATCACCATCATTGTTCATCATCATCTTCATCATCACCCTCATCCTCCTCATCATCATCATAGTTATCATCCTCCTCATCATCACCATCATTCTTCATCATCATCTTCATCATCACCCTCATCCTCATCATCATCACCATCCTCATCATCATCATCATCATCATCATCACCCTCATCCTCATCATCATCATCATGGTCATCATTATCATCATCATCATCATCATCATCATCACCCTCATCCTCATCCTCATCATCATAGTCATCATCCTCCTCATCATCACCATCATTGTTCATCATCCTCTTCATCGTCACCCTCATCTCCATCATCACCACCACCACCACCACCACCACCACCATCATCATCACCCTCATCCTCATCCTCATCATCATGGCCAGCATCAACATCATCATCACCCTCATCCTCATCATCATCATCATAGTCATCATCCTCCTCCTCATCACCATCATTGTTCATCATCATCTTCATAAGCATAGATAAATGTAAATTGCATATATTCAATGAGCACTAAATTGCATATGCATTTTGGAGAACATGTAAAAAATATGCTCGTTCATTAAAAAGCATTGTATCAATATCACATATGTGATATATCGGAGGTGCGTTATATCGCATATGCGATATGTGTTGTATACAAAATGTTGGGTTGCGTGCTGTGGGATAGGTTTACTGTATCAAAAGACATAATTCGTCTGAACCCGCGCACAGAGAACTGTTCAACATGTAATTTCTAATCATTACTTACATAATTCCATAGTTTTGTACAGGTTTGGGTGGATTTCAATGGGGAATGTACGTAATAGAGGTGGAAAGTCAGCAAGGAAGGTGCTTACACCGGAAGAAGCAGAAAAGAAAAAAGAAAAAAAGAGGGAAGATTCAAGAAATCGTCGGCGTTCATTACATGAGAAAATAGTTCCCATTCCCCCTCAACAGATACTTGACGTATAAGAGGCTGATGAATATAATGCAACATTAAAGGAAGTTGGTTATACGGAAGTTGATATTATTGATCCCTTAGTAAACGGACAATCTTGTGAAAAGTTCAATAATTATGTTACTCCCGATGCAAATGTGACTCAACAACAACCATGGTCGGTGGTTCAATCTCCTAATCGAAGTTGTCAGCCTGTAGTGGATGTAAACATCACTCCAGCATTTCAAATGACAACAAATTTTGCATCAAAGTGAAAGAGAAATCCTAAACGAATACAATTGGATGAGAGCGGATTGAATTCCATGGAAGGTAAGGTGGCTAAACGCACTATCCTTCGTCATTGTTCTCAAATAATGAAACAATATTTTGATAACAAATTTGAAGCCGGTAAATGCCAATTGTTTTTAGCTTTGCTTAAATCTAGAAATATGGAAACTGTTAGAAGAAATTTAGGCATAACAACAATGAAGAATAGCCAATCAAGTAATCACATTGTTAAATCTCTTGCTGCCGATTGGTAAAAAAACTCATTCACAAGACTGTAATGTGGCTCGTCGTGTATTGGCTAAATCAATTGTATGTAGATCCACAAGACAACATCGTTTACTTAAATGCACATCACAAATTGTGCCTTTACATCCAAAGACACTTAAAAAATATTTAGTAAGAAGAGACAACCTTGATGTAGAGGGACAAATGGAAACATTATGGGCATTTAGCGGTAGGTTGCCCCGCAAAGACCTGAAGTTAGTTGAAGTAGTGAAGGGCTTAGTGCAAAATTTTTGGCATGATAACACTAGGACTTCTTCTAACACAAAGGATGTGTTAAAACATTGTAGGGGTACTAGAAACAATGAACCTCATGTTAAACATTATCTTGACATGACAAAAACTCAACTATTCGAGATGTTTAAAGTTTCCCACGTAGAGCTAAGGCTCAGGAAAAGATCTTTTGAAAAATGCAAGCCTTGGTATGTTAGAATCAATACCATCTGGAACACTTGTTGTTGTAGATACCACATAGAGTTTGATCTATATTACCATACATTTGCACATATACATCATTTTTTGCATCTTAACCATGTGCAGGAATGCTCAAGTACAGTACCGCCAATGTCATCCAGAGATTTTATCCATAGCATAATGTGTCCGAGGCAAGATGGGCAGACACATTACTTAAAACAGCGTGTAGACGGTTCTTGCAACAATTGTGGTGGGCTATCATTATGGTCCAATTGCATCCATGAAAGCGGAGATCAAGAATTCGAGAATGCAATTGTCGAGAAGCAAAACTATCAGTATGAGACATATCAGCTACATGATGGGAAAGAAAGCAGGAAGATTAAATTTGTGACTTCATAGGTAGATTGTTGAATATTGACATATTAATATTCATGTACATGGTCATCATATATGTCGTTTATTGACATATTAATATTCATGTACCAGGTGTGAGTATGTGATTTTATTCTAGAGTTTTGTGGAAAGATCCAACAGTACATTCAACATGTCGATATGGCATGGTGGCAAGATGAGCAATTCAGAATATGCTGGGACACCTTCCCTCTCGGAACAATACTATTAGTGGTTGATTTTGCGGAAAATTACACCCTGCAACCAGAAAATGAAATTCAAAGTCAATACTATCACTCAGAGCAGGTGAGCATAATGGTGCATATCATGTATCGACATGAGCAAGATAGCAATGAAGAGAAACGTGTGATACTGAAAGAAAGTCACTTCTACATAAGTGACGACCGAACCCATGACATCCATTACATGCAACATTGCTTTAAATTATTCTATGATCATGTGATAGCTATGGATATACCATTTTATCATCATTTCATTTGGTCAGATGGTTGTGCTGGACAGTTCAAGAATGCACATGTATTTGAATGGTTGTGTTTGTTGCACAAAAAATATGAGGTGCCACATGTATGGAACTACTTTGAAACTGGTCATGGAAAAGGAGAGCACGATGATTCTGGTGCATGCATTAAAAATACCCTTCGAAGGGAAGAGATGAAGTTTACAGGTGCTCGCCTTCGAGATGCTACATCTATAGTCGAATGGTGTGCATCTGTCATGGGAGAACAAGCAACAAGGAAACACTTAGTGCGAAGAATATTCTGGGAGGTGACAAATGTGGACTGATCACAAACACATCGGGTGAACACAGTGCATGGAACTCGACAGTTTCATTCAATTAGAAGCTCTGACAACTCGGCCCTACAAATTTGGACAAGATTGAAGGCTTGCTTTTGCAGTTCCTGTAGCATCGGTGAATGGGATAATTGTGAGGATACGGATACTGTTGATACATGGGAGGGAGTGACATTTGGCACCAATTTCAACGGGGTTAATGAAATAGATCATTGGGAAGACAATCAGACACATATTTCTACAGACTATGATCACATATCGGATGTCATACAAGAAAGTACATGAGTTGTACCTAAATAAGAAAATGCATTTATGTATTGTTTACTCGACCTATGTAGAATTTAATTTATGTAGAAATTAGAAATGCAAGACCTTATTTACAAAATGTATTGTTAACTCTGCCTATTTCCTTTCACAGGTTAGATATATGCAGTGTTTGCCCCAAAAATTAATGAACGGGGTTCTGACTATTGGTTGGCACGTTGCTTAGAGGGGAAATAAACCATTCTCAAACCTGTTATAGATGATGAAAATATTGAATTCCCAATTGGCTCGATGGTTATAAAAGGGGATTAATTGACACTTGCAGCACAACAGAAAATGAAGGGTGGGTATGTATATCGGGATTATAGACTAGGAGCTATTTTATACCACTTCACCAACCTAGTAGTTGGTATAAACATCAAGCTACGTACACTTGGTCACAAAAATAGGTCACATGTACGATACTTGCTACCTCATATAGAGCACGAAAGATTGATGGACACCATCGGCACTAGAGATGATCCGGATGGCCTGCTTGTATGAGTGCATTGTCAGGTGCGTTATTTAACCTTTAAAGTGAATTCTAAAGCACAATTTCAATTATTTAGCTTTACTTTATTCCCAATGTAATAAACTTGTGATTGGCAGATACCATTCACAGACATAGTATTATTCAGAGGATACTGGACATTATAAACACGATCGTACAACCTCGGGTGAGTTATCTATAAATCATGTTTGCACATTTTCATTGGGTTCTCTTTTCTTTCTTATGATGTTACTAATGTCTAGCCTTTCGTGTGCCTAGGATACAAACACCATCTACAACACATTGGAGGTGCCAAGAATGGTGTCTTTAGACACCAACAAATAGAGTTCGGAAAATAACAATCTCTCGAGTTGTTGAAATTTACATTTCTTGATGTTTTTAGTTTAATATATATTTAATTAGATTTCCATGTACAAATCAGAAACCAACTAGGCTTACAAGATCACCAATACATGAATGCACCAACTAGGATTTCATGAACACGAATTTGCATGCACCAACTAGGGTTGACAAGGTATGATATGGAACTAGGGTTTACTGAGCAATTTGTAAATTAAGAGAGGGAACTAGAAACACATGGCCATGTACAAATCGGAAACCAACTAGGCTTTCATGAACACCACTTTGCATGATATCACTAGGGTTGAAAAATAATGAGATCGATTAGGGTTTAGTGAGCAATTCACAAGTTAAGAGAGGGAACTAGAAACACATGATCACCAATACTTGCATGCACAATCTAGGCTTTCATGAACACCAATTTGCATGCACCAACTAGGGCTGACAAGGTATGAGATGGAACTAGGGTTTAGTGAGCAATTTACAAGTTAGGAGAGGGAACTAGAAACAAATGATCACCAATAATTGCATGCACTGACTAGGCTTTCATGAACACCAATTTGCATGCTATCACTAGGGTTGACAAATAATGAGATGGATTAGGGTTTAGTGAGAAATTTACAAGTTAAGAGAGGGAACTAGAAACACATGATCACCAATACTTGCATGCACCAACTAGGCTTTCATGAACACCAATTTGCATGCTATCACTAGGGTTGACAAATAATGAGATGGATTACGGTTTAGTGAGCAATTTACAAGTTAAGAGAGGGAACTAGAAACATGTGGACATGTACAAATCAGAAACCAACTAGGCTTTCATGAACACCAATTTGAATTCTATCACTAGGGTTGACAAATAATGAGATGGAACTAGGGTTTACTTCAAGCAATTTACAAGTTAAGAGAGGGAACTAGAAACACATGGCCATGTACAAATCGAAAACCAACTAGGCTTTCATGAACACCACTTTGCATGCTATCACTAGGGTTGACAAATAATGAGATGGATTAGGGTTTAGTGAGCAATTTACAAGGTAAGAGAGGAAACTAGAAACACATGATCACCAACTAGGATTTCATGAACAACAATTTGCATGCTATCACTAGGGTTGACAAGTAATGAGATGGATTAGGGTTTAGTGAGAAATTTACAAGTTAAGAGAGAGAACTGTAAACACATGGACATGTACAAATCGGAAACCAACTAGGCTTTCATGAGCACCAATTTGATGCTATCACTAGGGTTGACAAATAATGAGACGGAACTAGGGTTTACTTCAAGCAATTTGCAAGTTAAGAGAGGGAAAGTTAGAAACACATGGCCATGTACAAATCGGAAACCAACTAGGCTTTCATGAACACCACCTTGCATGCTATCACTAGGGTTGACAAATAATGAGATGGATTAAGGTTTAGTGAGCAATTTACAAGTTAAGAGAGGGAACTAGAAACACATGGACATGTACAAATCAAAAACCAACTAGGCTTTCATGAACACCAATTTGCATGCACCAACTAGGGTTGACAAGGTATGAGATGGAACTAGGGTTTAGTGAGCAATTTACAAGTTAGGAGAGGGAACTAGAAACACATGATCGCCAATACTTGCATGCACCACCAATAGTTGCATGCACCAACTAGGCTTTCATGAACACCAATTTGCATGCACCAACTAGGGTTGACAAGGTATGAGATGGAACTAGGGTTTAGTGAGCAATTTACTTGTTAAGAGAGGGAACTAGAAACACATGATCACCAATACTTGCATGCACCAACTAGGCTTTAATGAACACCAATTTGCATGCTATCACTAGGGTTGACAAATAATGAGATGGATTAGGGTTTAGTGAGAAATTTACAAGTTAAGAGAGGGAACTAGAAACACATGGACATGTACAAATCGGAAATCAACTAGGCTTTCATGAACACCAATTTGCATGCTATCACTAGGGTTGGAAAATAATGAGATGGAACTAGGGTTTACTTCAAGCAATTTACAACTAGAAACACATGGCCATGTACAAATCAGAAACCAACTAGGCTTTTATGAACACCACTTTGCATGCTATCACTAGGGTTCACAATAATGACATGGATTGGGGTTTAGTGAGCAATTTACAAGTTAAGAGAGGGAACTAGAAACACATGATCACCAATACTTTGATGCACCAACTAGGATTTCATGAACACCAATTTGCATGCTATCACTAGGGTTGACAAATAATGAGATGGATTAGGGTTTAGGGAGCAATTTACAAGTTAAGAGAGGGAAAGGTAGAAAGACATGGCCATGTACAAATCAGAAACCAACTAGGCTTTCATGAACACCACTTTGCATGCTATCACTAGGGTTTACAAATAATGAGATGGAACTAGGGTTCAGTGAGCAATTTACAAGTTAAGAGAGGGAACTAGAAACATATGATCACCAATACTTGCATGCACCAAGTAGGATTTCATAAACACCAATTTGCATGCACCAACTAGGCTTGACAAGGTATGAGATGGAACTAGGATTTAGTGAGCAATTTATAAGTTAGGAGAGGGAACTAAAAAAACATGATCACCAATACTTGCATGCACCAACTAGGCTTTCATGAACACCAATTTTCATGCACCAACTAGGGTTGACAAGGTATGATATGGAAGTAGGGTTTAGTGAGCAATTTACAAGTTAAGAGAGGGAAATAGAAACACATGATAACCAATACTTGCATGCACCAACTAGGATTTCATGAACACCAATTTGCATGCTATCACTAGGGTTGACAAATAATGTGATGGATTAGGGTTTAGTGAGCAATTTACATGTTAAGAGAGGGAACTAGAAACACATGGACATGTACAAATCAGAAACCAACTAGGCTTTCATGAACACCAATTTGCATGTTATCACTAGGGTTTACTTCAAGCAATTTACAAGTTAAGAGAGGGAACTAGAAACACATGGCCATGTACAAATTGGAAACCAACTAGGATTTCGTGAACACGACTTTGCATGCTATCACTAGGGTTGACAAATAATGAGATGGATTAGGGTTTAGTGAGAAATTTACAAGTTAAGAGAGGGAACTAGAAACACATGATCACCAATACTTGCATGCACCAACTAGGATTTCATGAACACCAATTTGCATGCTATCACTAGGGTTGACAAATAATGAGATGGATTAGGGTTTAGTGAGAAATTTACAAGTTAAGAGAGGGAACTAGAAACACATGGACATGTACAAATCAGAAACCAACTAGGCTTTCATGAACACCAATTTGCATGCTATCTCCAGGGTTGACAAATAATGAGATGGAACTAGGGTTTACTTCAAGCAATTTACAAGTTAAGAGAGGGAACTAGAAACACATGGCCATGCACAAATCAGAAACCAACTAGGCTTTCATGAGCACCAATTTGCTATCAGCAGGGTTGACAAATAATGAGATGGAAGTAGGGTTTAGTGAGCAATTTACAAGTTAAGAGAGGGAACTAGAAATTGGAAACCAACTAGGGTTTAAAAATAATGAGATGGAACTAGAGTTTAGTGAGCAATTTTCAATTTAAGAGAGGGAACTAGAAACACATGGACATGTACAAAATGGAAACCAACTAGGGTTTCATGAACACCAATTTGCATGCTATCACTAGGGTTGATACGATATGACATGGAACTATGGTTTAATGACCTCTTTACAAGTTATGAGATGGAACTAGAAACACATGGATGTATGTACATATATTGAAAACCAACTAGGGTTTGTAGGGTATGATGTTAGTATTGTAGGGTATTGTAGGGTGTGATGTATGTTAGTATGGTATGATGTTAGTATCATAGGGTATGATATGGTATATATTACACATGCATGCATGACTTAGTGTTATGATGTTAATGTATGGTGTATTACAATGGTATGGTATGTTAGTATGGTATGATGTTAGTATGTTATGTTATGGTATGTTATTGTATGTTAGTATGGTATGATGTTAATGTCATAGGGTAATGTAGGGTATGTTATTGTATGTTAGTATGGTATGATGTTAGTATCATAGGGTATTGTAGGGTATGATATGGTATATTACACATGCATGCATGACTTAGTGTTATGATGTTAGTGTATGGTATATTACAATGGTATGGTATGTTAGTATGGTATGATGTTAGTATCATAGGGTATTGTAGAATATGTTATTGTATGTTGGAATGGTATGATGTTAGTATCATAGGGTATTGTAGGGTATGATATATGGTATATATATTACACATCCATGCATGACATAGTGTTATAATTGTTAGTGTATGCAATTTAGTTAGTGTATGGTATGGTTATGATGTTAAAAAGTTGAGGATAGACATAATGTTAAAAAGTTGATGAGTCGTAAATTCTTCCTTTAAGTATTGGAAATTCATAAGTTAGCACACATGTGAACCACACATATCATTATATCACATAGGTGAACCACACATATCATGTTCAAAGATCAAGTCAACCATATCATGTTGCAAGATCAAGTCAACCATATATGTATAAATTTGAACCTTGCTTTATATTATATATGTATAGAAATAATGTTACAAAAATTGTCATGCCACATGGACATAATACAAAATAGTGGATCAAAAAGTACATCTGTGTGTATATGAACAAATAGTTACATATATGTATCCCCCCTATACATTTATTCTAGTTATCCCCCTTTTCGCTGCCACTGCCAATGTCTTCAAGGAAGTCTAGCTTTCTTTTCCGACTGCTCACTAGTGATCCCCATCGCTGAATAAGATGGATAGGTCGCATCAGTGGAGACTGTAGAAAAACTAAATTTTGTAAGTTAATTTACCAACCTTTAAAAATTCTATCTACATTTTTTCAAATTCCAAAACCAAAATAACAAATCAAGCTGCATAAAAAAATATATATGCCAATGTCAACAAATATACATGTACCTTGGGGGGGAAGAGGTAGGTCAACGATTTGAGTCTCTTAAAGCACCAAATCAAATAAATCAATACAGAAACATACAAAGAAAGTGATACATAAACATACCTGCTGGATCGTCAAAGGTAGGTCACCGATTTGGTGCTCTTCATGCACCGGTGCCTCACTAGGGGCCTGCGTAAAGTAACATATATGTCAATTTTAGATAAAATAGTGAATCAGAGACATATATAATACATGGACGGAAAATAATGTTACCAAAGAAAGCAAAACATACATGTACCTGGCTGGGGGGAAGAGGTGGGTTGACAACAACCTCGCTTTGGTGCTCTTTAAGAACCACTGTCTCAATAGGTTCCTGCATAAAGTAACATATGTCAAAGTGATACATAAACCTACCAAAATGTACAAAGAGGAAGCACCAAATTAGGGAAAATCATACATAAACGTACAATGAAAGCGATACATAAACTTACGTGCTTCCTTGTCAGAGGAGGTGTGCAACTAGTGGATCGATTAAATAGGAATGAGAAAAAAGGACTTCTACTTGTACTAGCGAATAAGCTTGCTTTTTGGACATATTCATCAAACTCACCTTCCTACATACAAAAGGATAAAGATACAATTAGACAATTTCAAAAAATTAAAAAAGTACATGTTGAATCGTTAAAATCACAATTAAAAGAAAGCAACACACAAACGTACCTGCTGGCTTGTGATAGGTGGGTCATCAATCTGATGCTCTTCAAGCACCGGTGCCTCAATAGAAACTTGCATAAAATAACATATGTTAAATTCATATAATAAAAAGAATCTTAGACATATATACTACCTGGACAAAAAATTATGTTTTCAAAGAAAGCGAAACATAAACATACATGCCGGTTCTTGATAGGTGGGTCATCAATATAGTGCTCTTCAAGCACCGGTGCCTCAATAGAATCCTGCATTAAATAACATATGTCAAATTCAGATAATAAAAATAATCTTAGACATATATACTACATGGATGAAAAATGATGTTTTCAAAGAAATCGAAACATAAATGTACTTGCTGGCTCGTGATAGGTGGGTCATCAATATGGTGCTCTTCAAGCACCGGTGCCTCAATAGAATCTTGCATAAAATAACATATGCCAAATTTAGATAATAAAAAGAATATTAGACATATATACTACATGGATGAAAAATTATGTTTTCAAAGAAAGCGAAACATACATGTACCTGGCGGGGGGGAAGAGGTGGGTCAGAAACAACCTCGCGTTGTTGCTCTTCAAGCACCAATGGCTCAATGGTTCCCTACATAATGTAACATATGTCAATGCCAGATAATACAAAGAAAACGAGACATATACATGATGGGTGAAAAATGATTTTTCCAAAGAAAGCGAAACATAATTAAAAGCATAATTAAAAGCATATTTAAAATAATACTTGTGTTTGGGAATCTACCTCTGCATGAGAGGGAATAGCCTGAGATTCAATGTACTCATCCTGATCACCCTGCATAAAACATGTATCAAAATTATGATGTATTGAATGTTACAATCTCTACTATAAATATGTAAATAAAGTTGACAAATTAACAAGTATAGTTCTTACCCCCTATTGGTGAAGAACCAAACCCATATGCAATATTGACAGCCGCATCAATGTTCTCAACATTGATCAGCGGACTATGTGACTATGATGTGCCATGGGACACTAGTTGTATATTTGTTCACATAATTTGTTAGATAATTAAATAGAAATAAATTGTGAAACAATTGAAAATTGTGAAACAATTGAAAATTGTGATATGAAACAAAATATAATATAAAAATAATGAGTTTTACTTACAAATTGAAGTAATCCATTGTCTCAGAAGTCTGAAGCAGGGCCATAGCATATGCCTCCACACGATGTGCAAGGGTGTGGAGTAACACGACGCTCTAAACGCTCTGCATCTCCTATGTGATCTGTAGATGGGCTGACCTTAGAAGTGCCAGCCCCTTGGTCTACATTGCCTTGGACATCAGTCCCATGCTTAAGCAATGTATCTTCTAAGTCAAATAATGCCTCCTGTGTATTCTCAATCACAGGACCTATAGGAGGATATAGTTGAGGGGGTTTTTGTGTGCATGGAGGGCATGGCACATGGTTAGGATCCATCCTGAACCCTTCCCTATCTTGGGGAATCCCATGACCAACACCCTGGAAGCCTAAGATATCGAAGTAGTTAACAGGATTCCATAGGATGAATTCTGCATACAACTTCCTAAGGAAATAAAATGGGATGTCCTTATTCCCATGAGGGTCTTCATCGAAGACCATATACCAACGATCCATCCAATTGGCCTTTATGTTTGGTTCAACACACCAGTATATGGAAATGTGTTCTCGACTGGTGGGTGGAACCAATCCGGTGCTAGGGTCTCGGAATAATGAAAATAATTGATCTTTTGTAATTTTAAGGTCTTTGATGTCTTTATAACTCAATCCATTGGAGTAGTATTGCCTCCTGGATTCTCTGTGCGAGATAATGTTGTATAGAGCCCCTTGGGCATTGGAAATTGTGTTTGTTATTATGTCCAATTCATCGGCTAAAGATTGTCTCAAATGATCCCCCCCTCTAATAGATGAGCTAAGGCACCTCAATGACGCCAAATGCACAATAATCTGTGAGTTTAGATCTTGTTCCCCCTTCGGGTTTGGGTTTGGGTTTATGTTTGGGTTCATGTTTGGGTTAGGTTCTAGGTTATTGAAGGGTGGGTTTTCCACATTGTCTTGTTCATTTCTGTTATCTGTTAAGATTTAAACAAAAAAATACAAGTTTTTTTACTTAATCATTCTTTGATTTCATTCAAATTTTTTTATTCAATTTGTTTTAAATAATTAAGAAAACTATGAAATTAATAAAAACAATAAAGAATTCAAGACTAACTGAAATGGATAAGAGATTTTACCTGCCATTGGAGCCTATCCACCTCCAACTCGACCTCCAGCTCGACCTCCAAAAGCTAAAACACAAATCGCCTCTGCGTTTGTTTTCCCACATGCTTTATCACTCTCCCGATTCCCGACTGTGCAAATGATATTTGAGGCCTGCGGCCTCTGTTTTTTTTTTTAGTTTTCAATATCGCATATGCAATATATTGCACTTGCGATATATATCGCATATGTGATATATAGCACCTGCGAGCATAGAAATATGAATCTATAAAATAAACCATATCTCATCATTACATGATTCTACCTGGAATCTTGGTTACAGTCACTAATGCACTGCCTTAATTTAAATTCAAATCCCGTTTCTCTTATATGAAGCTTTTAAATATATTATCTCCAATCACTGGTCTCCATGTTCACTTTCTCATTAGAATGAGACCACGATATCCTTCCAACTGAACATAATAAACAACAATGATCTTATAAAGAGTTTGGAAAATAATACTTTCCACACCTGTGAGAAAAACATCTTAACCATCGAGGACCAAATATTGAGGAACATTGCATACCTAACCAATGCTTAGGTGGAATAAGAAACCCTGGATGAACTCATCATTATGGAGTAATAAAAAGCTAGTTACTTTTCTTTGATGGATGCAAAATGGAGAATAAAGAGAAGAGTCATTTGGCTATTAGAAGGAGAAAACAATACACATTTTTTTCACATCAGGAAAATGGTAAGAGAATACAGTATGGAATGTCAAACATAATCAAGGAGAAGAATTCCAATATTTCTCCTCTATTCCTAAAGAATTTGTCCATAATTACAAATATTTATATTTAGTTGTCCTAAGAGAGAACATTAAGGAAATTATGGAAATATCTTCTCTCTTTGATAATAATATAACACCATACGAGTGATAAGAAATAGAAAAATATGTCTCAAAATCTAAACTTCACAGTATTGTACTCTCCTTTCAAGAAGGAAAGTCTTTGGGACTTGATGGATAGACCTATGAACTTTTCATCCATTTGTTGGATCTTATGGCTGACGATCTAGTAAAAGTTGTTGAAGAATCAAGGATCTCACGTAAGATTCATCTACCCTTGAACTCAGGTTTTATTGCAAATATTCTGAAGAATGAAACCTTGTCAGGGATTGACCAATATTAACCCATATCCATATGTGACTACAATTACAAGGTCATGTATGAAAGTATTGATCGTATAGCCAAACCAGTCCTTTATTCAAATGTTTCCTTCGAACAGTTCAGATTCCTAGACCGAAGAATTATCCCTTAAGAAGTTGGGATTGCTAAAGAAGATTCATACTCCATAAAATCCAATTCTCAACCTTCTTTTATGGTAAAAAAACAGCTTTTGAAGGAACTTAGCAAGGTAAATTGGATCTACCTTCGCCTTATCCTCACATCCATGGATTTCCCTCATGCATTCATAAAATTTTGATATAATACTACTAAGAAAGTGTTTACCTGCGATATATATTGCATATGTGATATTGAAAACTGAAAAAAAACAAAACATCATATGCGATATATATCACATATGCGATACATTGCACTTGCGATATATATTGCATATGTGATATTTAACTTTTACAAAATGCATATGCGATACTTCCTTACGAACCATAGCCTTGTGTTTGGGATTGGGTTATTCTGAACGTACCATCAATAATGCATATGTGTTCTTGTGTTGCACTTCGGAAGTGCGTTTCTGATTTCTTACATGGCACTAAAAAGTGGAACCAACTTCGTGCGAGCGCCCTTGTATCAATGGAATTTATCTAGGTTGTGGATCTAGATAAAGCCTTGATCTGGGCCATCAAAAGTTGTAGGTTCTATCAAATTCCATGGATTTCAAAATTTCATTTCCCTGTGCTTGTTGTATCAGCGAAATCCATCTGCATCGTAGATTTGAGATCAAGGGTGATTTGGGTCATTGACACCTGCACCTTGTACCCAATTCTGCTAATTTCAAAATTTACTCATAGTGAGGAAGTTGGATCAGTGGAATCAACCCTAACCATAAATTGAAAACTATGGTCAATCTAAGCCGTTGAAATTTGCGGCCTCTACTCGATTATGCATAGTTTTAGATTTCATTTCTCCATGCATGTTGGATTAGCAGAATTTTTCTTCACCATAGATATATTCTCCGATTAGATCTCCTCCGGTGAAAGATGCCTCGGTTTAAGTAATTCCATAGATTGGAAAATTTAGTTTCCACAAGCATGTTAGTTCAGCAGAATTCACCTTCGCCATTGATGTTACCCCATCCTCAATCCTGGCTATTGAATATGTGGTACCTTTAAACCATCGCGCTCCATAAAGTGAATTTTGTACCCCAATCTCTGAGCGCAATATCCAATGAGGAGGGGACACGTTATCTATGCATGTTTTCAGTCACGCGGGCCCTCTTCGACTTTGAGTGTGCAAGTTTTGTATGTGAAATCAATTTTTGTCATTGATCTCCTTCATCTGTTCATCCAGTGGCTAATTTTACCTGCAAGTTAACCTATCTCTGCCCTTACCAAAATTACTTAAGCCTGTGCATCTTATCTTGGCGGAATTATTAACAACCATTGATCTTTTCAATTCGTTTTCATTTCCAGCTTATAAATGATCCTTCAAAACACCTCCAAAACTTCATTAACATCCTTCCAGTTCCTATCATAAGAATATTTTGACCTTACCCCTTCTTTTACTAGTCTAGACGTTTGGAGGGGAATTAGTGCAAATGCCTATGTAGAAATATTCAAAATTTAGCACATGTGCTAACAGTGGCTCCAACTCGGGGATGCTATCCTCCCAGTGAGGTAGAAAAGAACCACGTAGACCGAGTGACTAATCCATTGGGTTGATCCCAATATTTTCTTGAAATCCTCAACCTGATATGAAAACAGAACAATGAACTGATACTAAAACAAACTAAAAATATTACTAAAAGGAATGCTCTCCATGTTGAGCTTATTCACACCTACCTACTCTACTTACTGAATATCAATGCCTAATAAAGTAAATTCTGACTTCCAATGAAGCCAATCAAGCAAATGTTCCCATAAACAAACTTTTTCCTCATGCTTGATCCAAAACATAGATGGAGTTAATGGCACAAGGTTATGATAAAGAAATTGATCTTTACTACAAATATATAACAAGCCATTATCATTACAAATATTTTCCACATTTTCAGCCATTGGATCATGATTACTTGCAAAATTTTCTGTTATGTACCTGCCATGACAAGGTTGTTCCATACATTCTGCCACTGGATCATAAAATCCATGACAATCTTCAAATTTTTCTGTCATTTGCTTGCCCCAATCAAGTTGCTCAAACTGTATCTCCACCTGCACACTGTCAAACTTCTCTTCAAAAGAATCATACAAGGAATGCTCATGACAACTTGTACATGAGACATCAACTATTTTATTGCAAATTCTAGAATTTAAAACTTGATTCTTTTCATGCATTTCACAGTGAAATAAAATATTCTTGACATGAAGATTCTGAATTTGAAGAACATGAAGAGACATCCCATTTAGGACCCTCATCTTCCAAATAGCCATCCTCATATTCCAAGTAGCCATCCTCATATTCCAAGCAGCCAGCATCATATTCATCATATGTAGGTGGGCCGAAATCTTCTTCAAAACCACCATAGACAGAGTTTGTAACAGGATGATTGCATTCTTCATAAAACAAATTGTAGCACTCCTCTTGTACAACACTAGGATTATTATATTCTTTCTCATAAAAAGGAGGATTTTGAATGCAAAGCATATTATACTTGTTCACCCTTCTCATTATCCACTCCTAAAAATGCCATGGCATTATTCATAACCTCAAGTTTATGTGTTTGATTAGAAAATCTTAATCTTTGTTTCATAAACTCAAATGAGGCATAACAAAATGGAAAATAGTTACTCTCATCATGCTGATTGCAATCTCCAAAAGAAGGATTGGAATGAAAAGCAGATTTTGGTTGTTCACCCTTCTCATCTTCCACTAGCAAAGAATTCTTTGTATGCTCATGTAAATCTTCAGGTGAAATTTGAGTTTGAAAAGTACAAAGAGGTTTGTCTCCAACAACTAATTCAGAATTTGGTTCCTCTTTTAATTCAAACTGTGAAGGAGCTTCAGGATCTTCATGGGGGATGTCATTAAAAAAAGTGGAAAATCCTGGTTCATTGTCAACAGCATAAATAGAATGACTATTACCTTGATTGTGAACTATTTGAGTTAATTTATCCCTGTATTTAGTATTCATCAACAATTCAATGAAAAAGACAGAAATTTTTGTTTTGAATCTATCTCTAAAATATGGTCATCCTCTTCATGAGCAAAGAAATTGTCTCCTTCTTTAGCAAGTAATATCTCGAAATAAATATCATCAAAGTTAGGATTTTGATTTTCCATTGGATCTTCTCCTCCCTCCACAACAACATAATTATTTAGGAAAGGTGGCCTAATTTGTTATTCTTCGGGAATTCTTTGATTTCTTGGAGGAGGAAGGGATCTTCTGAAATTTTGGTTTCTATTCTGTTTCTCTTGAGTTTCCCTGGGAGGTGGTCTATTGTCCATAGTGAGTCTCTCCATCAAATTTTCCATGATTTTCATCATCATGTCCATACTGACCTCTTGTGAGTTAGAGGAAGAAGGTTGTTCATGCTCTTTATCCTTCCTTCTATCTCCCTCTTGTCTCATTTTCTCTTTAGCAGTAGTTAGGTTTATTTCTACCTCTATAGCATCATTCATCATATCGGTCAGGGAGTCAGATCTTCTTTCACTCATCCATAAGGTAAATTCACTATCAAAAGCTTTAGCATATTGTAATTGGGAAGAACCAGGGGGTGGCTTGAACTGGGCAGGGATGGCATTATATACTTTCATAAATATGTCAGAAAACTCTTGGACAAATTCACTCCCCCCCTCTTCATGGAGTGAAATTGGGACAAACAATCCCTAAGGTTTTTCTTTTCTTCACATTTGTTCTTGAAAGAATATTCAAAAGCTTGATAGTTCAAAATGGAGTTGTCCGAAATATTTTTGAACCATTTTCTTCCTTCTCCAGCAAGACTTTGGGAAAACAACCTGACTTTAATATCCTCAAGGTATATTTCCTCCAAGTTTGTCCAGTCTGGAAACCATCCCAAGTGTTCCTCAACTGAATACCCCCACTCTCCATTAAATTGTTAGAGTTTTTGGGCAACTCCCTAGGGGAGGTCATAAATAGAAGCAGGGAGAATTATAGGGGAAAAAAATTTAGCCTTTCCTGAGGTTATAGCAGGGTTTTCAAGAGGAATTGAAGCTGGCATGACAAACGAAATCAATGTGCTTCTAGGAACTGCAGAGTTGTGAGGGGTTGTAAAAATGGATGATGAAGGATGCTTGATCTCTAAAGTGATGGGAAGCAAGGATATGGTATCAAGATGATTTGTGGAAGTGGAGTTTAATGAGGTTAATTCAAAGGGAAATAAGGGTCCCTCTTGGTTAGACAAGGGTCAAAGATCCCTACCTAGAGACTCAGAAAAGGGTGTAGTATCAATGACAGTACCATGATTTCTACAAGGATGATCATTGTTCCTAGGTGGCTTGAATGAAAAACATTGGTTACAATCATGTGCACAAGATGAAGAGCTACTTTCAGTTCTTAAAGAAGCAATTACAGGGGTAATTCCATGTCCTTGTTTTGAGTGTAATAAACCACGGGAAATTTCTTTTACAATCTTAGGAAATTATAGGAAAAAAATTAAAAGAAAGGATAAGAAATCTTGAAGAAGATTCACACTTGAGTACCTTATTTTTTCACCATGCCTCTCCATGTATTTATATTGAGCTCATTTCCCCAGTAGAGTCGCCATCGAAAATTCTGAAAATCTCTCTAGATTCTAGGTTGCTGGTATTCCTAGTGGAGTCACCTTCCAAATATTTGAGTGGAGTTGCCAGAGCATATACAACCAGCATGTGTCTATGACTGGATGCTCAACCAGGTCATAGAACTAGGACAATGTCATTTTCCCCATGGAGATAATAGAGATTACTCCTCGACAATGGTGCCAAGATATTATCACCCAATAATTCTCCTATGGTTGTGGTAGGATGCCACTGGGGTAACCATTTCAACTAATCTTTAGACTGTATTCTAGCCTATACAGTTAGAGAGGGCTCTCTCTATGTCACAAACTCATTCACATATACATATAGCTTTAAGTGAGTGATCAAAAGGCTAGATATCTTATAAGAACAGGATATTTGTAATTTTAAATATGGTAAAATAGACAGACAAGAAGTACCATTGGGCAATCGAGTCACAACCTGAAAATATTCAAGGGGCTTACATCAATAATGAAGATTGATATATTATGTAATCTGAGGAAACGTGGTTGTTATTTTAGTCAAAATATCTTGAAGTGATGATAGGAAGAAATTAGAGAAATTCGAGTGAAACAAGAGGCACTTGTCTACGGATGAATCTCTCGGAACACCTTTAGTAGAAACAACAATGGAGGTTAATAACTGAAACAGAGCATCTATCTGAGGATGAATTCTTGCTCAGTCATTATACACACATAACAAATACAATTTCAAATATAAGGAGCATCTAACAAGGATGAATTTCTTACACACAATCTGGAAATGTATTGGTAGCAATGAACATACATGGAAATGTGAAATACAGGAAAACACAACTGATCATGGAACAACTTGATGAATATCAGAAAACTCATAGAATACTTTTCATTAACACTTCCAAGAAAATAATAGAGCTACAAAAGACCAAGCACAGAGGCTTCTGAATGAAATTTCCAACCCTTTCTTCCTTCATAGAGGTTACATTTATAGATTAAAAGGGATCCCGAGACTAACCTTGAAATAGAACCAAATTTAGTTACAAAATCGAGAATAAAATCCTAACAACTTCTGATCTGACGGCTTCTCCATGATCACAAAATAAAACAGGAAAGCGCATTGGGATGCAAGTGATGGACAAAAGTGGAAAACTAGACACCTGGGCTCAGGCTTGTTAGATGAAAAAGACTGTTCAGAGCATATTCGAACATCCTGCAACAGTTTCATTCTTCCTTGAATCTTCTACTTGCGAAATCATTGGATCGTGGATCTAAAATCCACCTCGATCTCCACCGTTAAATTTTGTTGGGCCTACTGCATTTTTCTGATTTGAAAAGTCGATTTATCCATGTATGGTGCATCAGTGAATTTTTTCTCAGTCGTGGATCTAGATCAAGCCTTGATCTAGGCCGTCGAAAGCTGCGAGGTCTACGAAATTCTGCAGATTTCAAAATTCCATTTCCCCATGCTTGTTGTATTAGCGAAATCCATTTCCACTGTAGATTTGAGATCAAGGGTGATCTGGGCCATTGAAACCTATGCCTTGTACCCAATTCCGCTGATTTTAGAAGTTACTCGTAGCAAGCAAGTTGGATCAGCGAAATTCGTCTCCACTGTAGATTTGAGATCAAGGGTGATCTGGGCCATTGTAACTTGTGCCTTGTACCCAATTCCACTGATTTCAAAAGTTACTCGTAGTGAGCAAGTTGGATCAGCGAAATCAAGTCCGACCGTAAATTGAAAACTATGGGTGATCTAAGCTGTCAAAACTTGTGGCCTCCACTCGATTCCGCGGAGTTGGAGATTTCATTTCTCCGTAGATGTTGGATTAGTGGAATTGTCCTCTTCCATAGATCTATTCTCCTATTAGATCTCCTCCGTTGAAAGATGCCTCCCTTTAAGCAATTCCGCATATTGGAAAAGTTAGTTTCCATGAGCACGTTAGACCAGCGGAATTCAACTCCGTCATTGATCTTACCCCATCCTCAATCCTAGCCATTGAATACGTGGGTCCTTTAAACCATCGCGCTCGATAAAGTGACTTTTGTACCCCAATCTCTGAGCGCACTATCCAATGGCGAGGGGACACATTATCTACGCACGTTTTCCATCACATAGGACCTCTCCGAATTTGAGTGTGCAATTTGTCTCAGTGAAATCAATTTTCATCGTTGATCTCCTTCATCTATTCATCCAGTGGCTAATTTTACTTGCACGCTAACCTGTCTCTGCCCTTACCAAAATTCCTTAAGCCTGTGCATCTTATCTTGGTTGAATTATTAACAGCCATTGATCTTTTCAATTATTTTGCATTTCCAACTTAGAAATGATCCTTCAAAACACCTGCATAAATTCATTAACATCCTTTTAGGTCCTATGATAATAAATTTTTTCACCTTACCCCTTCTTTTATTGGTCTAGACCTTTGTAGGGGAATTAGTGCAGATGGCTATGTAGAAATATTTAAAATTTAGCACAGGTGCTAATAGGTGCTATGCATGCCATCAACATGTTAGTTGTGCACCAAGAATGTGTCCAAAGGTCTATCCAATATCATAAGAGGAGACAAATGGTCTCTGTTCCTTAAATGTCATTTCTTGGGCTCAATCACCTTGAATAACATCTACAAAACATAATGAATACCCTCTCTTAGGGATCTTTGGCATCAAGGTTGGATATAGATGGTTTGCAAGGCCATGAACATGATCGATAAAGGAAAACATGTGCCTTAGGAACCTTGAATGAGTCCTCATACGCACACATTAGTCCTTTGTAGGGGTTTTATGTATACTTATGAGTGGGATGTAAGTGTCATGGGTAGGTCTTGTATACTAGAAATAGGTATAGCCTATGTTACATGGACAAGGGGGTAAACAAGGGCTTTAATCCATAATTGAGCCTTCTCAAGCTCAAGTTCCAAGAACAAACCCTAGACACAAAAACAAAAGCCCTCAATAGGGAGTATTTTACCTATGAGTTGGATATGGGTGCTATTAAGATGTTTAATCCACTATGAATGGGTCTCAAGAACTTAACCATAGTTCCCTTAACAGTGGTTGAGTAAGGGAAGCATTATCATCAAGCTGGAAATAGGGTTATTGAGGCATAAGTGTAATTGACAAGTCCTCAAACCTCCAACTTATGTTGGTTACCAATCACCTATAAGGGGGTGATTCAGTCCATCAATAAGTTAATTATACACTAAGAATGTGTCTAGAAGTATATTTAATGTCATAAGAAGAGATTAATGAGCTTGTACTTTAAATATCACTTCCCATGCTAAATCACTATGAATAACAGCTACAAACCAAAACAAAAAACATTTTTTTAGGGGTCATTGGCATCAAAGGTTAGACCAAGCATGGGTTGCAAGGCCTTGAACATGGTTGAGGAAGGAAAAGAACATTTGTCTACGTGTATTCACCACGCAACAAGGCCGTGGGACTTCAAAAAAGAACTTTGCACATACAAAAGTCGTTGTTTGAAAGAGTCAACCCTCGGCACGTAACGACATCTCACATCCGCCATTGCTGTAGGGTTCACATCCCTGCTCTTCTACATCATTGCCAAAGGTGGGGACGATTAGTATACAATGCACCAGCGGGTGCATCAGCTCGCAAATAGTAAGACCGGCGGTTGGGCGAATTCTCCATTGGAGCCATGAGAGAACGTATAGAGCGCAATGAGAGAACAACAAAGCAAGAGCTACAGAGCACGTAACGACATCTCATATCTGCCATTGCTGTAGGGTGCACATCTCTGCTCTTCTACATCCATTGCCAAAGGTGGGGACGATGTAAGATTGGTATACAATGCACCAGCTGATGTACATCCATTGCCAAAGGTGGGGACGATGCAAGATTGGTATACAATGCACCAGCGGGTGCATCAGCTTGCAAATAGTAAGACCTGCATAGAGCGCAATGAGCTGAGAACCACAAAGCAAGAGCTACGGGACGCCGTGGAGAATGGAAGGAGGTGGTGGAGGATAATAAACTATTAATTGATGATGCGACATAAGGGAAACTCAGCTGGCCGTGGAGGTCAAGGAATGCTACAAGTCCACTCTCTCTTATTTCAATAAAGATAATTGTTTATGAAAAAAGAAACATGGTGGGATCGTTTTCTTTTTCTTTTTAGTGTTGTGTTGAATGAGTTACTTTGTCTAAAAAAAACCATTTTTCCAATTTCCAAGTCGTTTTCAATCCTGCTTTTAAATACCATTTATTCATTAACATTCCACAGTTTTGTATTAACATTCCACAGTTTATGAAAATAAAAATTGGTTGGATCGTTTTTTTCTTTCTTCCTTTGAGTGTTTTGTGTTGAATGAGTTACTTGGTCTTAAACAAAACTATTTTTCCAATTTCCAAGTCGTTTTCAATCCTACTTTTAAATACCATCAATTCATTAACATTCCACAGTTTTGTATGTAAAGTTTAAATATATATTACTTTCTAATTTTTATGGATTTGTATTTGTTTATAAAATATTTTGTAAAATGTATAGATTTTTAATTTATGTTTTATAACATTGTTTTTTCTTACCTACTTGAAAAACTAAAACTAATTGTATAATGCATAAACAAATGGAACTTTATATAATAAATAAAACAATTTCTTAGGTTAGAATCATCATAAGGTGTCTTAACTCTTGAGCACATAATTTCAAGGTTTAATTGACTTTACTAATTTAAAAAAATATTTCAAACAAACATTAAATAGTATGGAAAAAATAGTGGCATACATGAACTAGCTATTATCTGCAATTGTACATTTTTTAAAGAAATTTCATCATTTTAATATTAAACCCACATCTTAACATGAACAATTGCATTATATTTTAGACAAAAATAACATAATAGTGTTAGAAGAGTGAATTTCATTAAGTTGTGATACCAATTTTCCATAAATAAAAATTATATATTCTTAAAGTTTCTTTGATTTCCATCTTTTCATCATTTTACATGATATTATAATAGGTTGTGCATGTATATTTAATACTTTCTCTTAATCAATGTGTCACGAAAAGAAAACATTAACTTATACAAACCCTATTAAGAAATTGATTAAAATCATTATCACTATTGATTGTCACTCTCTACCTCATCTTGCATTTTCTTGAATAATTCTATTTATAACCCATCTTCTTGTATTTCACATAATTGTTTGTCTTTAAATTTCTCTCCTTCACACCTTACTATCTTTCATTCAACTTGGACTCAATTAAATAAATCTTATGGGTCCCTCTAAAAAAATGCCTCTCCCTCTCATCTTCACTCTCATAACCCATATTTTTTCGTTTTCATTCTATCTTCATGGATTCTAGTTATGCATATAAATTTTCCAACTTATTTTTAACATGATCATCATCCACCTCAGATCTTATCATCCAATTTTATAAAACAATTGTCTTTTTAACATGATCATCATTTAATTGAGGTTTTATCACCAATTTTATTAATTTTTGTCATAATGTTAAAAGTGATTATATTGATTTTTCCCACGATTATATTTCCATTCTCTTTAAATAACTAACTATGTCAACTTTATTATTGAAAGTGATTATACTGATTTTCTATTTTCTATTAGTTACATTCTTCTTGAACAACTAATTATGCCAACTTTTATGCCAACTTTGTTATTTTCCATTACATAAATAAAATTGAATATATTGAATTTATTCTTTCTCTTTTTTCCACATTAAGTCATATGTCAACTATAATGTCTAAACTCTCTACAAGTGGTTTCAAATATATATTAATAACTCTGCCACATTAACTCATATGTCAAATGTAATCTCTAAACTCTTTATAGGTTGTTTCAATTATATATTGGTAACGCTAACACATTTTGGTTTAATATTAAGAGAAACTATGAAAAATATATTAACAATCTACTTTCACCCATCCTAAAATCCATTAGGACATTAATGTGGAATATTAACAAAGTTATGTATTGGGATCGTTGATGTGGTCTTCAACCTATCACACATTAATGTGGAACATTTAAAACAAAGTTTCATTTCTATGTTTTGAGATGGTTGGTGTGTTCTTCAATATGTCACACATTAATATGAAACATCAACGGTTCATATCGTTAGTGTGGTACATTCAATATGTTAATCATCACAAGTATATGTGTCATTTTTAATATCAATGTGTAGTAATTTTTTTTTTTTTTTTTTTTTGTGTAGGTGAATTATATATTTTTGGGCCGAGAGGCGCTCTACAACCTAGTATTGGGGAGATCCTGTAATGTTATGTAACATTCAGTAACATTCCTCATGTAAATCTCGGCTATAAATATTTACTTCTATTTACTTATGATTTTCTATTATGAGGGAGATGTTGTAACGTATGTAACGTTTTTCGTGTAAATGTCGGCTATAAATATTTACTTCTATTTAAAATGATTTCAGATTATGAGGAAGATGTTTGAAGGTTCCTCATGTAAATGTCGACTATAAATATTTACTTCTATTTACTTATGATGTAGATGTAACTCCATTAATAATCCCGAAACTAATTTTTATTCGACATATTGTTTGTGAACAGGTCATCACCAAAACTGCTTGAAGTCAACTTCTTGGTTTTTTAAGTAAAATAGGGGTCAAATTGTACTACAAATAAAATTCAGCCATTGTAATTCTCGTGACTTATACTAAACCCCACCCCAATAAACTTTCACATAATCAATAATGCCACTTTCGTATCCTGAAAATATCGCTGGATTTCCTCTTAAAAAATAAATAATGCCAAATATCTATTCTGCATGACCCTCACAATAGAGAAAAAATAAAAAAAAACAACTTGAAGGACTCGAGTCCAAATACCTTGAAATTAAGATTTGTTTAACATGAAGAAAATAAATCTTAGTACATCATAATAATGCTTGAAATTCTTTTAAAAATGTAATAATAATGAGGAGATCAGAGTCCTAATCAAACCAGATGTATTCCAATCAAAAAAATTTTACCAAAGGAAAAATATGATATTAAATAACTTATGAAATTAGATTAAAGTCCACATACCTTGAAATTAATATTTTTAACATAAAAAAATATTAAAACATTATAATAGTTCTATTTTTAACATTTAAAAATATAATTCAAAATCTTCAAAATCTAACCATAATGGAAGGATTTCCTTCCAAATCCTTCGTATTGTAAACACGTGAACCAAAACACTATATATGTTTCAATCAACATATTTTATCTTCTCACTTTCATGGTGTACAAAATTGCAATTCCTATACATGTTGGGATTATAGATCCATCGTCAGCAGTTGGTTTCGGATTCCATACTCACCTAAATCAAGTCCTGCTTTCAACACACGGATTGTAGACTTCCCCTTACTGGAAAGTAGCGATTCCAAAGGCGTCGAGGATAGAATCATCAATGCCCATAAAATTGTTTGTATTGGATTGCATATATATTTTAATATACATATTTTAAAATATGATATTTATACTTCTCACAAAAAAAAAATAGGTTTTAGATTTCTAAAATATTTAAATCCAAAAATAAGAGCACTAAGCATTAAGTAAAATTTCAAAAAATATATTATTTCAACCACTAATCAATATCTTCATTTCCCAAAATTTCAAACACATTTTACTCTTAAAAATGATTGGTAGGAAAATGATAATAATATTTTTTTTCACACATTTGTATCCTTTTCTTTGTAAGTTTCAGAAACATCTGTTTTAAAAACAACTTTTCTTTATAAGTCATTGGTAGATTCTAGGATTATTGTGGATTGGGTTTTCCATAAATGTGGTGTATTGGTGGAAACAATGTATAAGTCCAATATGTTTTTATAAAATTTAATATTATTGTAGATTTTCTATAAAAAAAACACATATTCTCATTAAGATATTTTGTTTTTTTATGAAAGAAAAGATGGTTATGTATTATCTTAAGGATCTATCCTATTTAATAATGTTTAGACTTCTTTGTTGATGGCTGATTGGTACACGACTGCATCTGTTTTTTGGTCCATTTATTCGTTTCATGATATGGCTTATAGAAATTTTGTGTATATGATAAGAGAAGTTCCCAAGTATCTCTCTAATATCTTATCTTAAAAGTTGTAAGTTGCTTAGGCATGCTAGAGCCAGATGATAGATCACGATGGAGGAGATAACAAGTATTAATGAATCTTAATATTTCGATAAAATTCATAAATAAGTTGATTATATTTGTGAATATCAATTAGAGTTTTTTTTAAATTATATTCCACAAGTTTGTTTTCTTATATATAATAATATCTGAGAAGGTTATTATTACAATGCTATGATTAAGGATGAAAATTTGTTCACATCTTTTATATATCCATTGATTGGATGGGGTCTTACTTTTTTATGTTCTAAATTCAATAAAGCAAAAGTAGAAACAAGTCTATTTTTTTAGTCATTATCATTTTTTATATTTAATAAACTATTTAATATGAGTTTAAATTAATTTATTTCCAAATAATGGTGTTACCACAATAAATAAATATAAAAATAGAAATAAATTAAACTATTCAAAATGGATTCAAGTTAATTTATTTCTAAAATAATGATGTTACTTTAATTTTTTGACTAAAGTAGGAGATATGGTATTGTATTAATAGAAATGGTAAATGAAAAATATAATTTAAATTTTTTATTTTCCAAAATAGGCAGTACTTATTGTATATTTTAACTATTTAATCATAAGAAATCATAAACAATATTTAAACATCGAAAATTATAAACTGC
>LPNX011117694.1:1629343-1665135 GCA_001517045.1 Pseudotsuga menziesii
GTCATGATATGTTTTATATTTCTCTAGGAGTGTCTTCCCAAAAACAACCGATAAAACATTTAGTATTATGGATTTCCATATAATCGGTTTATTGATTTATGATTTAACCTATTGTGGTGATCTCTTAGTTTTCGTTAGGTTTTTAATCACACCGTTTTCCATCATAAATGTGCTTTAGATTTATCTCGGAGTGTATTCAAAAAAAAAATTAGTATTATGGATTTCCATATTATTGGTTTATTTGTTTTATAATATTAAAATGTTAGATATCTGGACTATATGTCATACATATGAAGGACAAAATGGATATCTGGACCATATATAAAATATTATTTCTGTGATGGATGATTATGTGAATTTGACAACATATGGAAAGCTTAGTTGGTGGAGTGTTAGTTCATGTTCATTGGATTCAGGAGAAGCTTCTCAGAATTGGCAGAATCAACTCCATGAAGTATCAATGCAAAGATACACCAGAATTACAAAATTAGTGCGATGAGTAGGTACTAAGGTATGTGATTTTCGTACATATGAAGGTTTTCCTAGCCTTGAATCTTTTCTAACAAAGTTTGAAGAGAAAGTAATAAAACCTAAGCATTTTTTAGAATTGGACTTTGCATTGAATGCTACACTGGCAAGATGGTGGGTTGCGCACAAGCAGACTATTTCATAATGGTGGCAATGCCAAAGACTATTGGAAGTTTGATTTGGAGAAAATATGCTCTATATTGACCTGAAATATATAGGATTGACTAATCCTGTCGAACACATTCAACATCATCAAGTAACATGGGATACATCGCCGCAACAGGAATGGGTCCATTAATTTATACATACTTTGGACATGATACCGAGGAACTGGTATACATCGGTCGAGCTACAACGAGGAACAGTTGAATGGGAAGAGATAGCTTCTAGTTTCACACATATGTTTGAATTTTTCGATGATCATTCTTCAATTGATGTTGCTCTATAGGTAATCAAGACTAAGATATTTGAAGATATTCTTGTTTCGACGACAAATTTTTAATAGAGAAGTGCAACAGTTTAGCATTGGATGGAATGCTATAATGTAACAGGAAAACATGATGATGATGATCCAGGAAACATAAATATTCATGAGTCTGAAGCTACTCGCATGGTGGAGGGACCAAGTGTGTCAAGCGACAAGTTTTTGAATCCTTTGAAAATAAAGAAGGTGAACATTGGTTCTTCATAGAACTCAAAGTTTGCTAATATTGGAGACTACTTGGGTGATGAGACCATCCAAAAGATTACAAAACTACTGCATGAGTTTCAAGATTCGTTCCCCACTAATTTTTCTGAGATGAAGGGAATTGTTGAAGATCTTGGAGAAATGAAGATTCCATTGAACCCTGATGCAAATCCTGTTAAACAACGACCCTATCAATTGAATTTGAGGTACAAAGAAAAATTTAAAACATAATTAGACAAAATGTTAGATGTGAGCATTATAGAACCTATTGAAGAATCCAAATGGTAGTACAAGAGAAAACTGTTGGTGAAGTGTAACAAATATAAAATAGAATATTAATTAGGTTAGTTAATTATTATAGGAAAGGGTGTAACCCTTCATTCTACACGCTCAAAGCTTATAAAGGTGAGCCTCCTTGTAATTATCATTGTCATCTAATATATTATTATTATTCATATTCATTATTAAAATGATAGTCAGATTCGACTAACGGACAACCAGATTTGGTTGCTCCATTTGGTATCAGAGTGGATTCGCTCCTACACTAAGCTTGGACCCGGCTCATAAATTCTTGTTTTCTTTCGCTGCTCCATTTCACCCCTACCTCTCTCTGCTTCGCTATCCTCCACGCAGCTCCTCCACCATCTCTTGACCTGAGTGCTCCTCTCGGACACTTCTCTCTCTCTCTCTCTCTCTCTCTCTCTCTCTCTCTCTCTCTATATATATATATATATATATATAAACCACGCTTCCTGCTCCATACACCTGCGCCTACCCTACCCCATGTTCATGCTTATGATAGTCGAATTCGACTAATGGATAACCGGATTTGGTTGCTCCATGAAGTGTGTATCTGCATTGACCAAAGAAAGCTAAATGATGCATGTCTTCATGACCCATTTTTGACATTGTTTATAGATGAAGTATTGGAGAGTGTTGGGGCACAAGAAATATATTCATTTACTGATGGGTTCTCTGGTTACTATCATATCAAAATCACAAAGGAAGATCGACACAAGACAACCTTTGCGACAAAGTGGGGATTCTTCCAATATATGGTAATGCCTTTTGGACTCAAGAATTCTCCTATTATCTTTTCTAGGATAGTTGTCGCTCTGTTTAAAGATTATATTCATAAATTACTTGAAGTCCATTTTAACGATTGGACAGTATTTGGGATTATAAAAGATCATATTGAGAGTCTTAAAATGATGTTTGAATGATGTGGACAGTTCCAAGTTTCCCTTAATTTGAAGAAATTCATTTTTTGTGCTCCTTTTGGAATTCTCTTGGGTCATGCGGTTTGTCACGATTGAATACTAATGGATCCTATAAAGATCATGATTATCATCGACCTACCACCACCCTCAACAGTAAAGAAATTAAGAACTGCATTGGGACATACAGGGTATTATCGAAAATTTAACAAAGGATAAGTAGAGGTGATTATTCTTATGGAGAAATTATGGAAGAAGGATGTTAAGTTTCAATGGAGTGAACAATGCCAAGAGAGACTGGATTTTTTGAAGAACAAGATGGTTACAACACCCATATTAGTATTTCCAGACTAGAAGAAAGAATTTCATGTATAGGGTGATGCATCGTCTATCACGTTGGGTGTTGTACTTGCACAGCCAAGAAAAGGTTCTATTCATCATCCCATTGTATTTGCTATTAGAAAATTATCAAGAAGGAAGAAGAACTATACCACGACAGAAAGGTAAGGAATAGATATGGTATATACTGTTCAGAAATTTTGACACTATTTGCTAGGAGGACATTTCAAGATGTATACAAATCATTCTACGTTGAAATATCTGGTCAATAATCCAGGGTTAGGGCGGATATTTTTCGATGGCTTCTCCTCTTCCAAAAATTTGACTTTGAGATCATTATTAAGCTGGGTCGACTGAATTCAGTACCAGGCCATCTATCGAGGCTAGAAACTCAGAGAAGAGCATGGTAATATCAATGATGGTCTCCTTGATGCACAACTTTTTGTAGTTAAGATGTTTGATGATCACTATAGAGATATTATACATTTCTTAACTACGGGATATGCACCAGAAGGATTCAATATTGCACAAAAGAAACAATTAGTTGTCAAATTTGCAGATTTCCAGTTGATCACTGGACTGTTATAGAAGACGGGTCCAGATGAAATTCTTCGTCGTTGTGTCTTGGAACATGAGCGACCAATAGTGTTAAATGAAGCACATGTTGGTGTCGAAGGAGGCCATTGTGCAGGAAAAATGAAAATGAAAAAAAATTTACAAGTTGGATTGTGGTGGCCTACACTGCATATAGATGACATAGATTATTATCGCAGTTGTGATATCTGCCAAAGAACTAGGAAACCGTCGTGATGAGATGAGATGTCGCTATTACCACAAGTAACTTTACAGGCATTTAACAAATGGTATGTTGATTTTGTAGGTCCTATTAATCCACTAGGAAAGAGAACAAATGCATGTTACATAATTGTTGCGACAAAATACTTGATCATATGGGATGAAGAAGCGCCAGTAAAGGAATGTACTGCCGCAACTATTGCAAGATTTTTGTTCAACTATGTAGTAACCCTATTTGGCTGTCAAATATTTTGATAAGTGATCAAGGAAAGAATTTTTTCAATCAGTTGATTGATAAATTAAATGAATTATTTCAAATTTAGCAACATAAGACAACACAGTATCACCTACCAGTGAATTGTGTTATCAGGGAATTCAATACGATTCTGGAGAATGCATTGACGAAGATATGTAACCTTGAAAGAGATGATTGGGATCATAAAATCCATGCAGTATTATGGGCCTATCGTACCACCTATAAAAGGTTGACAGGTGAAACTCCATTTCGATTGTTTTATGGACAAGAGTATTTCATGTCGATGGAGTATATGGTACCCTATCTAAGAATAGTTGTGATTACCAAAATGATTGACGTTGGTGTTGTCAAAGAAAGATTGTTGGAGCTTGTACAATTAGAAGAAGACATATTTGTCATAGGATATAATCAAAATGTTGAGAAGGCACGCCATAAAGCTTAGAAGGACCAACATATTAAGAATAAGAAATTTTGAATTGGAGATCTTGTTCTCCTCTATGATAGTAAGGTTGTGAAGCGTCCTAGAAAGCTTCAGACACATTGAATGAGACCGTATATTGTCATTTAGATAATTGAACGAGGAACAATGAAATTATAGAAATTAGATGGTACATCGTTCAAAGGGTTAGTGAATGGAAGTCAGCTAAAGACTTATCAAGATAGCCACACTTCAGTTGAATGATAAGTTCAAAAAAAATGAGTGTTATTGTCACACAATTTATGAGTGTTATTTTTTCCAGTTTATGAGACTTTTTCAAATATTATGAGTGTTTTTCACAAAGTTATGAGTATTTTGTAAAAAGAAGAATTGATATCACAAAGTATAGAATGTTGTCGCAGACCATGCCATCTGTCGCATAAGAGATTTTATGTCACAAAGGAAGAAATTTTGTTGATGACTATGTACGCTTGTCACAAAAAGAAGAAAAGTGTCATAGGCTATCTGTCTGTCATAAGAGGAGAATTCTGTCGCAAGCTATATGCCTATCGTAATATATTAATTGTTTCCGGATGAGGGATTTCTTTTGCAAATGATAGTTGGCTAATAGCTATTACGAAGTAATGGAATATTTTGGCAACATGCTTTTTCGTCACATTTGCCATTAACAACAATAAATACCAATGAAATTACTGGTGAAGTGACGGTTTGGTTGGCGGTTTCTTTAAAATTATTAGAAATATTTCCCCATGTGATAGAATTTGCCACCACCTTTCTATTTATTGCAATTTCATCTAAATGAATGACTGATTGAACCTATGATATAAAACATCTACGCTCCGAATCTTCATCATTCTATTGCATTTGACTGATTGAAATGTCTACGTTGATTTATTTGTCCGCAACTATTTGAGTCGAAGATAATTTTTACACAAAATGATCATTTATTTCTTGAGCACAAGCATCGTTCAAGAATCAGGCGTTGTGATTCCATCACCTACACCCATCATGGAAGAACAAACAGAGGTTTTTTCACAATCACTAGTGATCCTAGAATGCGTTTTACAACTAGACCCACCCAACACATCAAGAAGGAAACACTCTGGATGTGGAACTTGTCGCAAGAAGCGAAAACAACCTCCACCTAAAGATTAAGCAATAGGGTTGAAATCCTTCTTGCCCAACTATGTTCCACCAAGGCCATCAGAAGCACCAAAGGTTACTATAGAAAAGAATGTGAGGTATCAGTTGGTATCACCGTCCATTCTAAAAGAAGTTTGGGTGATGACAAATATTATCCCAAACCTTAAGAAATTGGGATTCATCGACCATGAACTACGCAAGTTATCGGAACTTACCATGGAAAGATATATGACTAATGTAAGGGAAAGTAAGGATGGACCAATTCACATTATTCTAATGGAATGGGACAGAGGATTGGATAAATCAGGCTTGTTGTCAACAATTTCGGTCACACAACATAAGTTAACGCATGTGTAAAACATCTACTAATGTGTTTTCATAGAAGATTCTTATGGATCGACAAGAAAATATAAGTTAATGTCGAGCTGATAGCATCTATCATAAGAATTCCCCTTGCAGGACTCGACCTAGCACCCTTTTTTGCTGGAAAGGACCAAGAAATATCTCTAGTCAATATAATGAAGGAAATTATGATCTAACGCGAGATAAAAGAGGCTTTGTTATCACCTCCATCAACAATACTGTTGCTCGATTCGTAGCTAAGGTCTTATCTAGAAAATTGTTGCAAAAGATGTGACCAAACTAGTGTACAAGAGGTATAATCGTTGCAGTAGAGTAGTACACAACTAGTGTCCAGATGAATTGGGAAACATATTTGTTGAATGAGTTACTAGTCAATGCCACTGATGCACAAGATAAAGGTAAGCCCTTTAATCAATCATGGTTGTTAATTCTTATCTCATTTGTCTCATGGGCAGAACCACTAGAATACCAAGGGGTAGATGTTCTCATTCCATGCAAAGGATCTAGATACCAAAATCTATGGTTTGACAAGGAGAGCCCACAAATACAGAAAGATAACAATATTGAGTTTTATCTACAACCCGGAAAAATCAAGAATTTTGTTAAGAAGCAGATAAGAATAATGAAGGAAATGTCAATAGGTTTCGAAATATTATAAGATTCTCGGTCATGGCAAACCATATCTTTTTGGAGCCTTGACAAGACCCCCAAAACTAGTGGTTAGCAATGCAATTTCAGCTATCCACTGAAGAAATTGAATCCATTATTTAGGATTGGCCTAAAGAATGGTGAGTACTTCTTGCAGAGGATCAACTCTCTATAGAAGCGTCTCAAGCTCAAGTGCCATGAACAAACCCTAGACACAAAAACAAAATCCCTCAATAGGGAGTATTTTACTTATGCGTTGGATATGGGTGCTATTAATATGTTCAATGCACTATGGATGGGTATCAAGGACTTAACCATAGTTCCCTTAACATTGGTTGAGTAAAGGAAACATTATCCTCAAGCCCTAAATAAGGCCTTTGAGGCATAAATATCATTGATGAGTCGTCAAACCTCCACATTTAACTTATGTTAGTTACCAATCACCTATAAAGATGCGATGCATTCCATCAATAAGTTAGTTATGCACCAATAATGTGTATAAAGATATATTTAATGTCATAAGAGGAAATTAATGACTTTGTTCCTTAAACACCACTTCCCATGCTAAATCACCATAAACCACAGCTACAAACCACAACAACAAAAAAAACTTTTTTAAGGATCATTGGCATCAAGGTTGAACCAAGTATGGGTTGCAAGGCCTTGAACATAGTTGAGAAAGGATAACAACATTTTTCTACGTGGATTCACGAGACAACAAGGGGCCGTTGGACTTCAAAAAGTAAGTTTGCAGATAGAAAAGTCGTTGTTTGAAAGCTCTCCGGAAAATGGGGTGATGGATCGGTAGGAAGATGGGGGTGATGGATCGGTAGGAAGAGTCGACCCTCGGCACGTAACGACATCTCACATCATTGCCAAAGGTGGGGACGATGGAAGATTGGTATACAACGCACCAGCGGGTGCACCAGCTCGCAAATAGTAAGACCGGTAAATTGTAAGACCGGCGGTTGGGCGAATTCTTTAATGGAGCCATGAGAGAACGTATAGAGAGCAATGAGAGAACAACAAAGCAAGAACTACCAGAGAGAGAACAACAATGCACCAGCGAGTGCATGAGCTCGCAAATAGTAAGACCGGCGGTTGGGCGAATTCTCCAATGGAGCCATGAGAGAACGTATAGAGCGCAATGAGCTGAGAACCACAAAGCAAGAGCTACCGGACGCCGTGGAGAATGGAAGAGGAGGTGGAGGATCATAAACTATTAATTCATGATGCGACATAAGGGAAACTCAGCTGGCCCTGTAGGTCAACGAATACTACATGTCCACTCTCTCTGATTTCAATAAAGATAATTGTTTATGAAAATAAAAATGGTGTGATCGTTTTTTTGTTTCTTGTTTTGTGTTGAATGAGTTACTTTGCCAGAAACAAAGCTATTTTTCCAATTTCCAAGTCGTTATCAATCCTGCTTTTCAATACCATCTATTCATTAACATTCCACAGTTTTGTATGTAAAATTTAAATATATATTATTATGTGTATATTTATTATATTTCTAAAATGTATAGATTTTTAATTTATGGTATATAACTTCTTTTTTCCTTACCTACTTGAAAAGCAAATTGTATGGTACACAAACACAAATACATAAAATAAATAAAGAAACAGTTTCTTAGGTTACAACCATCCTAAGAAAACACAAATACAACTCTAGATAGTAAATAAAATAAATAAATAAACAAACAATTTTTTTAGGTTACCAGCATCATAAAAAGTATTATCTCTTAAACTCATATTTCAAGGTTTTAGTAACTTTACTAATTTAAAAAAATATTTAAAACAAACATTACAAAATATGGAAAAAATAGTAGGAATATATGAACTAGCTATTATCTACAATTAAACATTTTTTTTAAGAAATTCATCATTTTAATACTAAACCAAAATCTTAACATGAACATTTACATTATATTTTAAACAAAATAACATAGTAAGAAGAGTGTGGATTTTATTAAGTTGTTATACCAAGTTTCCATAAATAAAAATTATATATTTTGGAAGCTTCTTTGATTTCTAACTTGTTTACAGGCTGATGCACAATTATGGACTCTTTTAAAGACACTTTAGATGCCACATAATATTGGAATAAATGGAAAACTCTGACTTTAGGTGACAATTAGGGGTACTTCCCTAACGTATTTGAAGATGAAGTAAAAAGAGAAAATATAGGAAATTGAATCAGCTTTCATAATATATAGCATTTATGTAGAGAAAATGTGTGTAAATGATTATAAAATTAGTTTCCATGAAAGTGGGTTTTCAAATTTTCAGCACATCTTAACATATATGTTTGTGCGGGTGCAACAATATATGAGGTAAATGATGTCAATTTGGGATAAAATCTTGCATAAATATAAATGACATATGGGCCTAGTGCAACACTATTTATTCAGAATTTTTCATGAATTATTATTTTTTATTAATTATTGAAGTCACAAAAGCTTGAAATTAAAACCTTATGTGCGGGTGCAACACTTTAGGGCCAAAAATTAATGAAATCCTTGATTTGTAAATATAATATCGTAGAGCTTGATCTCGTCTAGTGCACCATATAGTTTTATTGGGAAATGGTGATGGAAATCAAAATTTATATAACAAACAATCGATGTATCTATTTTCGAAAACTGGCGTGTGTCATTTAGAAAAATAATTATAATTAAATAAAACATAGTTTTGAAGGAAAAAATTACATATTCAGAATCGTAAGATCATACTCTAAAATATCCTATATTTTCATAAAAAATATTGTGCATGTCATAGCAAAACACGCCATCTAAACTGAGCATATTGATAGAGTTCTAAAAGACAAGCAATAGCCCTGGTTTATTTGTCCTAGCCAATAGGTTCAATAGTCCGAAGCTATTTCCGAACATAATCCCAAACCTTATTCCCGTCGATTATTTTAATTTTAAAATAACGCATATGCGTTATAACGTATATGCGTTATACCTTACTCATATCACATATGCATTATAGCGCATATGCGTTTTTTCTTAACTAATTTGGTATGAGAGTAAAAAATAATAATGGCATCCTTATCCCATTATAATACCATTTAGACAACATTATGATGGACACAAATAATTCCTCTTTTTAATTGTGAATGAAGCCATGGGCTATGCATCCAAGAAAATAGGGCGGTGAATGAAGCCATGCGCTATGCATCCAAGAAAATAGGGTGTTGAATGAAGCCATGGGCTGTGCATCCAAGAAAACAATAATTCCTCCCATCCTTCAATCTATTCATCCAAGAAAACAATAATTCCTCCCATCCTTCGATCTATTCAACTTCAAGGGAAAATTTGCAACATTAAAAGAGAGAATGAAGATTGATTTATGTCAGCGTTGAAAGGATGTTATAAAGTCACAAGAATGCTTGTTTTGTAGCTCTTTTGGATGTAAAAAATACATAACAAGTATTGATGGATCAACATACGCTCTCACTGCAAACCACCAGTGATGATTCTTCAATAGGTGATAGGTGACTTTAATCAACATTGTTATAGTTATCGTGTTATTTTAATATTCATCCTCATCATCATCATAGTCATCATCCTCATCATCATCATCATAGTCATCATCCTCGTCCTCATCATCATCACCATCATTGTTCATCATTATCGTCATCATCATTATCATCCTCCTCGTCCTCGTCCTCGTCCTCCTCATCCTCCATCATCATCATCATCATTGTTCATCATCATGATCATCATCGTCATCATCGTCATCATCCTCATCGTCACCATTGTCATCATCATCATTATAATCATCACCATCCTCATCATCATCATCGTCTCATCCTCATAATCATTATCATCACGCTCATCCTCATCATCTTCATCATGGTCATCATCCTCATCCTCATCCTCATCGTCATCATCGTCATCATCATCCTCATCCTCGTCATCATAATCATCATTATCACCCTCATCCTCATCATCTTCATCATGGTCATCATCATCATCATCATCATCATCATCACCCTCATCCTTATCATCTTCATCATGGTCATCACCCTCATCCTCATCCTCATCATCCTCATCATCATCATCATCATCACCCTCATCCTCATCATCTTCATCATGGTCATCATCATCATCATCATCATCATCATCATCATCACCCTCATCCTCATCATCATCATCATAGTCATCATCCTCCTCATCATAACCCTCATTGTTCATCATCATCACTCTCATCCTCATCATCATCATCATGGTCATCATCACCCTCATCCTCATCATCATCATCATAGTCATCATCCTCCTCCTCATAACCCTCATTGTTCATCATCATCACTCTCATCCTCATCATCATCATCATCACCCTCATCCTCATCATCATCATCATCATCCTCATAATCATCATCAGAGTCATCATCCTCCTCATCATCACCATCATTGTTCATCATCCTCTTCATTGTCACCCTTATCCCCATCATCATCACCATCCTCCTCCTCCTCCTCCTCCTCCTCATCATCACCCTAATCCTCATCATCATCATCATCATCATCATCACCCTCATCCTCATCCTCATCATCATCATCATAGTCATCATCCTCCTCATCATCACTATCATTGTTCATCATCATCTTCATAAGCATAGATAAATGTAAATTGCATAAATTCAGTGAGCACTAAATCACATATGCGGTATATCCCATTTGCACTAAATCACATATGCAATATATCGCATATGTGTTTTGGAGAACACATAAAAAACATGCCCGTTCATTGAAAACCATTGTATCAATATCACATATGCGATATATCGGAGGTGCGTTATATCGCATATGTGATATGTGTTGTATACAAAATGTTGGGTTGTGTGTTGTGGGCCATGTTTACTGTATCAAAAGACATAATTCGTCTGAACCTGCGCACAGAGAACTGTTCAACGTGCAATTTTTAATCATTAATTACACAATTCCATAGTTTTGTACAGGTTTGGGTGGATTTCAATGGGGAATTCCTTGTGTATTTATCGGATTAGGTTATCCTAATGAGAGATAATTCATGAATGTTGGGCATGAATATTTATGGTGGCCTTAAGTTCTGCATCGTGTACAGCAGATTTCCTCCTATACTTGTTTTCCTTTATTGATGTCTTATATATGTAATGTAAGGTTAGTAACTTGCGACTGTATATGCATCATTTCTACACCAGTTTCTTCGACTAGTGAAGCTTCTAATTTCATGGTGAGCTCAATATCTTCGCTCTGAGATACAATATTTTGTTGCATCAAAGTAATACAAATATGCAGTAGCATCGCCGCAATAAACCTTTATTTATGTTGGACATCCAACATCTGAAAACTCACTTTATCCATTAAAGTTTTAAATATTTGGTCGAACTCCCAAACATAATCAATTGGTAACTGCTTAATCTTTTTTAATTCTGTAATGCATTATGACTCAGATTTAGGCTTCTTGAACTCTTATATCAATCCCATCCAGATATGATCTAATGATTTTTTATGGATCCTTGCTGGAACCACAAAGAATTTCATATACCAGTCAAGTGCACGACCTCTAAGGGTTGTGATCATCTAGTCTCTTTTTATAGCCTCATATTAGACTTGCCGCATTGTCCATATAACTTCACATAGGAACCACTATTGCTCGGGGTCGTCTAACCCATTCCCATTAAATATTGGTAGATTTATATCACTTCCCTCCATTCTATTTACTCTTGGTATTGTTGAATTAAAGGTTCCACTAGGATTTCCTTGATTTCTATTTCCATTATTATGATAAAAAAACCACTTGGTGATGTTATTTTAGGTCTTACCTCAAGTTTCGAAGATTTACACAAGGTCACGTGTATGTCATAGTCTTGACATGGATCTGGTGCTTCCTCCTCTTCTCCTTCAGATATAAGATGATATTCCTCTTCTTCGTCGCAGGATTCTATGTCAAGATGTGGTGCCAATTCATAGTCCCCTCTTTTGGTCTCACTGCAAATTCCTCTTCTCACTGTAGTCCTTCTTCTCTTTCCCAACCAAAATATTCTTCCACTCCTTAGGAAACCACCTTCTTGCTCAGTCTCACTATCATTAGGAAACATCTCAGCTTATTTTGTTCCATTTTGCTCACAATCTTTCTTGCGACATTACCCTAGTTTTCTGTGCACAAATATGTATCCATCAGACTCCATTATGAGGATCCCTTTTTCACATACTAGCATCTTTATCCATAGCTTCAAGGATTTTAGGTAGCAACCTCTAGGTTCCTGGAATAATTGTCTTTCTATCTCACTATATGAACGGATAGTATCGACTACAATCTCAATAATATATCCTTCCAAGATACTATCAACCCAGAAGTCGACATCCCTAGATATGGGATTGCTAACTGTTTTCAACCGTTCGATAGACTCGGGACTCCATTTTCATTAGAGGAAATTTGAGGTCTAAAATGGGCCTCCTAAGGAAAATAATAAAATAATAGTTATTAATTTTGGAGGAAGAATGAAAAAAAACTACTTTTTGTTCGTATTTTCGACATATCTCTCAGTGTTTTTACTCAAATTCTAAGCAGGAGATCTCATTGGATGCAGAATTTAATTCCGCATCCAACGGGTACCCACACTGCATACTTTTGACGGACCCCGCTACCCTAAAAATAAGAAATACCTGAAAAATGTGATGATGACATCATCATCATGTTTTTTCAGGTATTTCTAGTTTTTGGGGTAGTAGGGTCCATCAAAAGTATGCAGTGTCGGTACCCGTTGTATGTGGAATTAAATTCCACATCCAACAAGATCTCCGGCTTGAAATCTGAGTAAAAACACAGAGAGATATGTCGAAAATACGAACAAAAAAAGTAGTTTTCTTTTATGACAAATATGTCAATTCAACCATTATGGTTGACTCATTTTATTGAAATTCTATTGGTTCTTGAATTCCAACTCACAAAATTTATTGTTGGCGCATTTTCTTAGAAGGCCCGTTTTAGACCCCAAATTTCCTCTAATGGTAGGTTCTTTGCATTAAAAAATTTTCTTCTGGGTTGTTATCTTTGAGAACCACTCATGTAATAGAATGGAAAATTCACTAAATAAAATCTCATGAATATCCATGTAAAGGTATATTTCTAACCATTCTGTACGGCTCAGTCACAATCCTTTAATTTCTTCCTTTGCAAACTCTTGTGCTTTATAATCGATCAAATCTCGAATTTCCGACTTCATTGAGTGCCAAAACATATCCTTGTTATAATTATTCAGGTCTCGATAATGGAACCATTTGTTGGCGTTCTATCTATTGAAACAGGTTTAGATCCCTTGTTTGTCAACAAATCCCAAGACATCAACCCGATAGAGTATAACCCCGTCAGCAACATCTGCATCGCAAATGAGGTCTCACCCAAGATATCTTTCAGGATTTCCAGAACCAAGTTTTCTGCAGTGATGTTAGGGTATTTTCTTTTCATATCACCATCAGGTCACTCCATCGAAACTGGGGAATAGAATTTTGTCTTCATACATACATCAAAGAATATAGGATATTGATCCATTGACATACATAAACAACATATAGTCTATATTATTAAACTTGCCTTAACATCCCATACCATTTATATCATTTAGTGGATCGACATACTGAAACAGATTCATTCACGACAGATATTCATTCAATCATAGACACAAAGACATAGAAACACATATTTAACGTGGAAACCCATCCAGGAAATTACATAAAGGTGCTCTTCATCTTGCATGAGTAATAATTGAACATATTTGGTCTGCACACATAGCCTATAGATTCTTCTTTAGATCTTCTTTACAATCAATAACTTATTTGGTCATCTCACGCTCTCTATTTTTTGGTATTTTTTCTCTTTCTTTTCTTATCTCTCAAAAATCATCTCCATCCTCTGTGATATGTGTTATTTTATATCATGTTATGTCATTCGCACATAGCTTGGATCGACTTTATAAGATTTTACAATTGTTGTTTTACCTGTCGATTGATTCTCAACTATCAGTCAACATGTTGTCTTACTAATTTAACATGTCCCATTATATCTAAAAATAGGCATTATCGGCCCAATTTACAATCATGATTTATTTCAAAAATTAGACTATCAGTCTAACTAACTCTTTACCAAAAATAGGTCAAACTCCTTGTTTTGACTTTCTTTTCTCCTCTTCGGTTGTGGTCTTTGCTTGTCTTGCGACCAGAATCTTCATATTTCCGAGAAAAATCTTGTTTATCATTTCTTGTCTTTTTCCTAGGTCCAACAATCCCTTTAATTCCAAGTAGTCAACCCACCAATGTTCGTCCTTACCACCACCTTTTTTTCCAAAAGAATGAAATAAAAAAGATCATTCAATAATTGTTGTCTGCTAGTGTTTTTTGTCCTAGCACCAACCCTTACTCTTCGCATGTGGTTATGGTCCTAAAAAAGGAAGGTGATTGGTGCATGTCTCCTTATTTATGATCTCTCAACAAAATCACCATCAAAGAAAAATTTCATATTCTAATTATTGATGATCCCTTAGATGATTTGCATGGTGCCAAATTCTTCACCAAACTGAACCTTCGTTCAAGATACCATCAAATCAAGATGAAAAAGGCAGATATATTGTTGGGCCTAGGATAGAAGGGCAGAATTCATATGGAATTCTACCTAAGTAAGGGAAAAAGAGTACAATCAAGAAGAAGAAGGAGCTTTGACATCGAAAATAGAATCAAGGAAAAAAGGAAGGATGTTGCGACAGAATAAGGAAGAAAAGGAGAAAGGAAAAGGGAGGGTGCAGGATGAGGAAGTTGCACCAGTTTTGTAAGCTATGACGGAAGTATAGAATATGGGATGTGACGACATGGCAGAATATTCGCGGAAGCAAGCCTGCAGATAAGGTAATGGCCAGAAAGTGAGAGTAAGGCATGATGCGGAGAAGCAACAACCCTTAGCGATCGTGGGTACGAGCTCGGCTGGAGCCGGAAGAAACCACATGCATAAAGGCATTTTTGTAAGTCAGCCGATAGCGCCTCTTTGTTCATATTTTGCTAGAATAGGAAAGACATCCTGTAGGATGAAGATAGCAATTCAGATGAGATAGAGACTGTAGCTGAGTCTGTTAGAGTCTGTATCAAGTCATAATTGAGTCTGTAACAAGCATGTATGGGAAAATATCAAGTCTGTAATAAGAATATAAAAGGAGAAACCAAGGCTGTACATGGGTTAGTCAGTCAATCAGTATCCTATTAGCTAGTTCTTGTTTAGATACTTTTGAGCTAAGTAGAGGATACAACAGTTTTGAGTAGGTAACTCTGGATCAATGAGTGCATCAAAGTAAGTGGATCTACAGCTGAGTGCGCAGACAAATAGAGAAGGTCGAGTTGATCCAGGTTGTGTGCATATCGCTGAGTAGGAGTAGATTAGAGTGATAAAGATAGAGAAGAGCAGAGACCGTGAGAGGGAAAAGAAGTCTGTAGAGATAGAAGAGAAGATATTAAATGGAGTCTGTAGCTTTAAGTACAAACAAAAGGTGAAACTATTTTCTCATGCCAATGCCAAATGAAGAGCACCTTGTGGTTTTTTCTCGGATGGGTTTCCACGTTACATGTTGTGTATATGTGTGAATGTTGAGTAGCTTAGACAAGTGCCTATTTACTGTGCTGATGATCGATTGGTTATTATGCTTTAAAGAGATAACTATATGAATGTTGTATTTCAAGTAATGAATATATCTGTGATGACTGTTCACTATTCCTTTTCATAAGGTTGTATAACTAAGGGTGAGTAATACTTTAGTATTTATATCTAAAGTGAAAACCACCCACCCACCTTCCCAGTCTTTGTTGGAAACCTTGGCACAGGGCCAAGGACTTAAACAGTCTCCCATGCAAACTGTGGAAACATAGTTCTGGAAGTTACCCATAAGAACTGAGATATCTTGGGTGAGACAACATCTATGTTGTAGGTGTTGTCGGCTGGGCTTTGCTCTCTTGGGCAGATATCTTGGGCTTTGTTGCGCTAACCAAAGAAAGAGGACTAAACCTGGGTCGCAAGGGGAAAAAGGCCAGCAAATGGTTTTGTTGTCAGGACCTTAAAGTGTGTGTTGAGGGACATGTTCTAGAGTCCTACGAAACCAGAGATCCAAGTTTGGGTGGACACAAAAGAGCTATGGTTTGCACAGAAAGAAAGTGAAGTATCTCGATGGACACTGATGGAGTTGTTAGAACGGTACATATATTCAGACATCCACAAGATTTTATTTTTTTATTTCCCCCCTTTGATGTATGAATGGTTGTCTAAGTTGACAACCCAAAAGAAGAATTTTCAAGGAGGGGAACCGATGGAGTGGACTCCATTCTTGACTGAGCGGCTGAAAATAGTCAATCATTAGAGAAAATTTCAACTCAAAATGGGCCTCCTAAAATGAACTAATAAAATAATAGTTAAAATAATAAAATAATATTTATTAATTTTGGAGGAAAAAAAGAAAAAAACTACTTTTTTGTTTGTATTTTTGACATATCTCCCTGTGTTTTTACTCAAATTTTGATCGGGAGAGCTCGTTGGATGCGGAATTAAATTCCGCATACAACGAGTACCCACTCGACATACTTTTGACGGACCCCGCTACCCCAAAAACAAGAAATACCTGAAAAAATGGAATGATGATATCAACATTCTATTTTTTCAGGTATTTCTTGTTTTTGGGGTAGCAGGGTCCGTCAAAAGTATGCCGAGTGGGTACTCATTGGATGCGAAATTTAATTCCGCATCCAACGAGCTCTCCCGATTGAAATTTGAGTAAAAACACAATGAGATATGTCAAAAATACAAACAAAAAAAGTAGTTTTTTTATGATACCTAACCCCAAATTTATATTAAAAAAGTGTTTAAGACCTATACAGTATTTCAAATTTAAAGCAATTTCATTGGATAACACATGATGACATGGAATTTGAATAAAAGTTAAAAGGCCCATTTTGAGTTGAAATTTCCTCTAATGGACCCTATTTCAAGGGTTGTGGACTTCTAGGTAGATAGTATCATAGAAGGATATATCACTGAGTTCTTCGTTGACATGATAATGTCATACAGTGAGGTTGAGAGAAATTTTTTTCAAGGACCACGCAGTAGATATTTTTCATCTTTGAAGATGTGGATCAAAATTATCATATGTGAAAAGGGAATCGTGTGAATGATAGATTAAGAAGAAAAGGGTGGCTATGTCTCGGTAGAACCCTGAAGTGAGATGTTCCCAGGAGTAGGTGAAACTGAAATAGAATCTGGATTTTTGAGAAGTGAAAGGAGATTCAGATTAGGCAAAAGATGAAAAAATGTGTTCAAACGAGGTAGTTGTTGCACAAAGCAAGAGGAAGAAGGATACGAGTTCACATCGTACCTAGACAAAGGCTCGTGTGATGAGGAAGAAGAGTACCGGCCAATATCAGAGGCAGATGAAGAATCTAAGGAGTCGACTGAAGCTCCGGAACCAGAATGTGTACTCAATTCACTTATGATACTAGAGGTAAGAACAAGAGAACCATCTCCAAGTATTTCTGTAATACGAATAGTACTAACACTATAAATAGCGGACAAGGAAGTATGACTAGTCCACATTTTGTTCCTACTGTACTAGCAGTTAATATTGTACCGGCCCATCCAATGGTTGGAAATGACATTAAGCTCCCAATATTCAATGGGAATGGGATGGAAGACCCAGAACAACATTGGTTTCTGTGTGAAACTATCTGGATTGTACGACAGATCCAGGACAAGAACATCAAGAAAGCGCAGATTATTACGACCCTACGAGGTCGTGTGCTAGACTGGTATATTAAGTTTTCCATAGTACTAGTAGGAGTGGTCGCAAAGACACTCAATGAGATTTGAATCGGGTTGATTGATGAATTTAAGAAACTGAAGTCTGAATCACAGTGCATCACTGAGATCAAGGAGATCAAGCAGCTACCGACAGAGTCTGTTTGGGATTTTGACCAGATATTCAGGACATTAATTGCCAAGGTTAGTTTTCAAATGTTGAATGTGCAACATAAGGAATGGATCATTTTCGCCTTGTTGCCACACATATGAACATCGTTGATGCAACAGAAAATGGTGTCACGAAAAAAGTCTTTGGAGATATATATGAAGGCAGAATCCTCACCAATTGTAGACACTGGCTCGAGCATGATGAAAATTCAGTTGTAGCTAGCCAATCTTACGGTGTAGCTACAAGATATCAAAAGAGGCAAAGAAGTTCAGGAAGAATTTTGGTGTACCAGGTGCAGAGCAGATGGGAACCATAAGGATAATTTCCTAGAGCTTATGAATTATGTTACAGCAGGTGAGCCAAACCCATTAAACACCCAAGGGATGCCTTAGTGTAGAGTATGCCAGACTAGAGGTCACAAGTCCGAGGAACGTCTGTACCTACAAAATATTGTAAGTACGCATGCTAGTTTGTATTGTGATTTTTGTATATTGGTAGGGCATGATGAAAAGGATTGCAAAGGCTTCCAACTAATCCAGGAGAAAACAATGGATACCTACCTAATGAAGAATGACGAACAAATGCAAGCTGAATGAGCGCAACCTCAATATCATCCTTCCTAGTTTCAACAATAATATCCTCAACCGCAATACCAACCAAACCAATATCCTTAACAACAACAATACCCTCCACAAAGGGGGGGTGGGAACTTTAGAGGTCGAGGACAGCAACCAGGAGGAGGATTTGGTTGAGGAAGAGGCCAAGTTGTATGCTATAATTGTGGGAAGCTAGGACATTTTTCCCAAGATTGTCAAAGTCCTGCAAAAGCTTGTACATATTGTAAAGCATTTGATCACACTGTAGAACATTGTCTACAACTCACTGTGAAATGGCAAGATAGAACTATCGTTAACACCAACCCAGTTCAAAACCTGAATCCCAACCCCAATCTGAATATTCAAATGGTTTCTATCGAACCAAGACAACCCAACCTTGTTGTAGTTACAAGAGGAGGTGCTGCAATAGGAGCAGACCAAAATACACCACAAGGACATCTGCATGTGCGACCTACGGCACAAAAGAAAGCTTTGTTAGAGGTCCAATAGGAGAAGGAAGTATTCTTGGAAGCTCGACAAGAATTTGTTTATCTCAATCAATTGTCGACATCAGGACGAGTGAGAGCTATGCCCGAAATATTTGAACAACTAATCAGAAGGCCTCCCACTAAAAAGGTTAGTAAGATCAAGGAATTTTTAAAAAGTTGTTTAGCACTAATCCATGACAAAGATGTTGTCGCATAGTTGACAGCTCTCATAGAATACAACATGACAAATCTGTGCCCTGAAAGAAGAGTCAATCAAGTCAGAAGCAAATGGAAGACAGGCCAAGAATTGTGAATGAATGCGCATATAGGATATTATGATATGGACTATATCATACTTGAATTAGGCTCAGATGTAAATATATTGACAAGAAAGACATGGAAAAGCATGAACAAGACACAACTGGACTGGTCTCCTATTCAACTATAGCATGTAAACCAGTCAAAGGTGCTACCAATTGGTAAACTATCCTAAGTTCCCATGGATTTCGAAGGCCTGAGAACAGATGTTGACTTCGTGGTCATTGACATTGTTGATGACACAAATCCATACTCTGCGCTTCTATGGATTCATTGGGCTATTGATAACCAGACAATCATAAACTTCAAGAAACGGATCCTTTCTTTTGAAGATAGTGAAATGAGAGTGGTTGCGCCCATTGATCCCCTTTAAGGGCAGCACTATGTTGAGCCTATGCATAGTGAAGGACAAGAGAACTATTTGGACCAACTGTATAACATCATGTCTTTGAAAGAATATTATATTAACCCCACAGCCGATGGAAACTTGAGTTGGCGTAGAGTAAGCTAGTGGACGTCTGACTTAGGCGAAGCCCTAGAAAACTGGCAGAACACGCTGCATGAAGTCTCCATGCACAGGTGTGCAAGAATTACAAAATTTGTTTGAAGAGTAGGAGTCGAATAAATCACGTTTCCTACGTACGAAGGATTTCCTAACCTTGCATCCTTCTTGGAATAATTTGAAGAAAAGGTCACAAAATCACAGTGATTGTCCGCTTTGGATTCTATATTGAAAACTGCGCCTGCTAGATGGTGGGGTACACATAAAAAATGTATCTCAGACTGGCCACAATGTAGAAGAATACAGGATATCATATTTGGAGATGATATCAACTACGCTGATGAGAAATACACAGGATTGTCAGATCCTGGAAAACATATCGAGCATTGCCGCACAGCTTGGAAAGCATATCCACAATAGGAATGGGTTCACCGATTCATCCACACCTTGGAAATGGTTCCCAGAAGTTGGTACACTTCAGAGGAGCTACGACGAGGAACTAGCAAGTGGGAAAGTTTAACTCTAAACTTTGCCCAAATATTTGAAGTTACAAGTGAACATACAACAGTTGATGCTGCGCTGCACGTGCTAAAGGAGAAAATATGTGTGGAGATAACCGTTACAGAAAAGGAACTCCATCAATGTAGCATAACTAGGCATAACTACATGGCATGGTATAAAATCATGATAGAGGCAATGGATAGTGACTCAACTGCTATAATCTCCATGTGTCAGAAGGGATGTACGAAGTGGAAGGTGATTGCATGTGTGAAAATACACGGAACCCTATTAGAAAGGACATAAAAAAAATTGAGAGGAAGATTTCTGGCGTACTAACTTGCTGCTTAACAATAACTACTAATTAAGTGACAAGACAGTAGTGGCATAATGCAAAAAGATTTGATCTAAGAGCTGGGGTACACCCACACAGTGAAAAGGACGGAGTCCTCTCAGAAAATTTAAATGGTATGTACAAAGTATGCCTAGTGACGGTTAGGGTATTTATCAAGCCTCACTACCTTGACTTCCATCCTAGCATACCAAGGGAAAATGCTATTATTGTGACAAACTCTGAGCAACAAACTGGTGAGGCTATAGTATGGTCATTTATGTCTCAAGCATATGCACAGTTGAATCCAAGCCTGTATTACCTACCCCGATAATGGAAGACACTTATGGATATATCCCACCACCAATGGGCCCTATTAATGAGCAAACCTATGTTGGAATCAAGTCAAAGACCACTAAACAAATATAGAAATACATGCCAAGCCCACCAACACCTCAACGGGCACAACGCACCAGCACCAGAAAGAGGAAGGGAAAACCAGTAATAACCCCGGAGGCAGCCCCATCGATAGATGATTTTGAGGAGAGAAACTTATTACCTCCATATGTCCCACCCCGATGCAGAATTGCAGCCAAAGTTTCAATATCGAGGAAAGGAAAGCCTCCACTACTAGTGTCATTAGTACTAGAGGGTGTGAAGGTAGTAAGAGATATTTTACCCAAGGTACAAAAGCTATTTTATGGTGACCATGACACCAAGACACAACTAGCCTTGGACTACAAACGATATATGGATATTGTGCAAGACACCACGGAGGCACCTCGCAGGTATGTTATACAGGGATGGGCTGCAAAACTAGAGAATTCTGGCATATTATCGTCTTTATACATGCCACATTTTGGTCGTGGAACCCAAATTGACACCTGTGTTAAGTAGTTATTGCTAATATTCCCTGACAGGGTTCTTTGGTTAGGAAAACCCATACCCGTGACTATTGAGATCATTGTTGCCATCATAGGCCTACCATCGTTTGGAATAGACCCATCCCCGCTAATAAAAAAGGATCAAGAGGATAACATAGCTAAGCGAATGAAAGAAAATTTCAGCGTAAAAAGAAGTAAAAGAGGGTTTTTTATTAATACCATTAATGACCCCACTGTTATCTTTGCTGTGAAATTATTGGCATCCAATTTACTATGGAAAATGCGTCTATACCATTGTACAATGGGAGAAATTTTGCTTGTAGATCTCTGCGTGCAAGGAATCCAAATCAATTGGTGTTATTTATTGTTCAAGGAGCTTATCTGAGATGCAACTAATGCACAAGAAAGGGGTTGGGCATTCCACTACTCCTGGTTGTTAATATTAATCTCATTCATTACATGGTCTGAACCAGAATACTACTAGGGTGTTAACTTGGAATTTTCCTCTCAAGGGGCGAGGTACTAGAACCTTTGGGTCAAGAAGGAACACCCAGAATGGAAGCAGGCGAGCAATATTGAATTTTTAATGCATGCAGAGGCTATACTCCATTAGGTAAGAAGCATGTCAAGTTTAGATGATGCCACTGTCCAACATTTTTGTTCCATCGTTAAGTTTGAAGTAGGTCCACACAAATTTTACTTACAGCCACGACAGTAGCCGCAGCAGCTGAAGATACTAGCCAAATTTATCATAACTATGGAATAGGTTCAAGAAATTGTTGATCGATGGCCAACAGAGTGACGTGTCCCAATGCCTCAAGAACAAATCAAACATCAAGATCACGCAGACCAAGTTAAGGAGGAGGAAAGTGAATAGGAACACCACACCGGGAGTGGCCAGAGGATTGCCAACATCCGGGCTCACCACCTCTTGAAGATAAGAGTACCCAGCAGGCCGAGGAAAAAATACTCGACAATGCTTAGACCGCTCAGCCCCATCCTAAGCCTCCACTACAAACGCAACAAACAGAAACTCGGAATGCAGAAGCTCAACCAGAATCATCGCAGAAAAAAATTGTTGGATACTTTTCTTCACTCTCATGACCCAGGTTCAACAGACCCACAAAACACCAACAAAACACCCAAAGATATCGGCCCGACAGAGCAAGCTCAGTCGGCAACACCTATGACGAAGGCGTAGTCTTAACCGAGATATCTTAATGGTAAACTGCTAGAACCATGTTTTCACAGTCAACGATGGATTACAATCCCCTGGCGTACAACCAAGGAGCTCGACAAAGTCAGAAGGTTGGAGTATTTTCCTATCGGCCCGTCAGAGGAGCTCGACATGCGACACAACTTTTCCCTTAACAAATTATCAACAAAAGAACTTGAAACTATATAAAATACTGTCAATGTTACTATGCATTATATTCACCTTATTCCTGCGACATCAACGCAACTGTGTGACGCCAATTATTCCTTAACAAAAAATGATAATGGCGCCAATGTATTACAACTTAATAGTAAATGAGCATGAAATAATACACAATGCTTCGACGAAGCTTTAGTCCTTCATTCATTCAACTTATTTTATCAATAGTTTGACATTCGCTTAAGCAATAAATAGAAGCAATACAAAATAACTGACAAACATTCAACAAGCACATTCATTCGACAAAATACATAATGTGGAAACCCAACCGGGAAAAACCACAAAGGTGTTCTTCATCTGGAATGAGAAATATATGTAACCTTTCAGTTTGCGATTTGACTGTAGATTGTTTGAAATATGTCTTTCAGCTTAGACTCTTTCTTTCTCTCATACTCTCTGTTTTATTATGCTTTTCTTCTAACTACTCCTACTGATCTACACACATCCTGGATCGACTCTTGTACTCTACTATCTACGTAGTCAGCTGTATAATGACTCCTACTAATCGACAACCCTTCTACAAAATGGGTTCCGTGGCTCAACAACCTTCTACAACTCTATTATCAGACTTCTCTTTGATTTCTTCAATTATTTTCTAACTTCAACAACCCTTATACAAAATGGGTTCTTCCTATTTATAGATTCTACAAGACCACACAAGGTCAAATGTGTACAACTCATTTATTACATACATAAATAGCCACAAAAATGTCTTTCAATACATTTATTATAGACCATAACTAGCCACATAAAGGTCTTTCAATACATTTATTACAGGCCATAACTAGCTGTAAAAACGTCTTTCAATCTTCCACTGCCTCTAGTACCTATGGTCTTCCTGTCCTATTTCTTTCTAGCATTTACTCTATGCATGCCTACAGATTTTCTTTTCCTCCGTCGCACCATTCCTTGTCACAGCTTTCTCTCTTTTGTGCTTCATTTCCTTCCTTTATTGCGTTGCATGCCAATTTTTCCTTCCTGCGTGTGCGCTTCTATTTCTTCCTTGTGCTCTTTCCTGGCCCAACAGTTTTCCAACACTCACATGTGGCTCATCCCATGCCACTAAGCAGGTTTTATGGCTTAGACGATTGTTACGCCACTGTTCTGACCTTGGACTGAAATTATTTGAGAATTCCTTCTACCTGGGCAACTTCCTCTCGTACCTCCTTCACTTGCTTCTCCAATTGTTCGACACGCTCAGAATGATATGTTACGATGGTACATCTTCTAGCAACTAAGTTATGTGATGGATCATCTGCTGTACGGGTTGAATGAGCCTTGTAACCCATTCAGCTTATGATTGGTGTGTTGTAACTTCTTCATTTCTTCTCTTCTCCTTGTCACGAAGATTTTTTACTTCCTGTTGTAGTTGTTTCATCTCGAATACCTTTGCGATCTTTTCCTTGATAGGAAGATTCTTCATGTCTTCCTTAACCGCTGCTATTTTTAGCTCAGTTTGGCATGTGTCCTCTGCAAATTTCGTCATTGTTTCATCTTCTAGGAGAAATTACCAAGTTGCAGAGACTGTGTCGATTTCTTCAGTACAGATCTTCTCTCCTTTCTTAATTCGATCAACAGCTTCAGATGTTGTTTTCCTCTGCTCTTTTAGGACCTCAGGGGGTTTGCTTGGTCTTTGTTGCGCTTTAAGATTTTCGACCTGTTTCTTTAGGTCCACATAAATCTTGGATAATCAGGCTACCTTTACGACTACATTTGTTTCTTCTTGGCCTTCTTCTATTGGAAATTCTACTATTGCACTTGTAATGGCTTCATCTAGTGCAAGCTTGCTTTCTTCTTGCGCCTTGATCTCTTGCCCCTTCTCCCTAAGGAGGGACTTGTGCCTTTTTTCCTTACTGGTTTCTTTTTTAGCCTGATAAGCAAGATCATTTTCTTAGATTCTAATTTCTGTTGCGACTGCATGCTGAATAGCATATACTTCGGCCATTGCTAGTTTCGAAAAATCGATAAACAGTGTTCCCAACTCATGGGAAACATCATTGAACTCTTGTGTGCCTTTTTCCAATTCTTGTGCTTTGAACTCTATCTTGAGAGGTGGTGTTTGACCTAGGTCTGTTGCCTTGCTTGGTAGGATAATTTTTGTACCCTAAAATTATTTAAGCCTTAAGTTTTTATTCCCTTTATCCTAAGTTTTGGTTTTGTTTTGACTTCATGTTTAGTACTTTAGGTATTTATAACATTTTTAGTTCTTAGGTTATGCTCCTATAAGTATTTCTAGTTCATTCAAAGTTTGTATAGTTCTTTTAAAAATATATTATATTCATTACTAAGGCAAATTTGGTAGCACTTGACCATTAGTCAAGAATAGGGTACGCTGCCAACTCAACAAGGATGAGATGTTTTGTAGGTTTTCATTATGATACTAGTAGAATTCGAGCTATGTGCTCATTATCAAAATTTGACATCTATTGTTGACAATACTGGGTTTAAACACCTGGACAAAACCATCTACCTTCATGATTTTTCATTACATTCTGTACTTTGAAAAAGGAGAGTCGAGAAAACCATGGATCTACAGATTTTACAGGAACGAGTGTTCCATACTTCTCATAGATGTTGTTCTAGTGTTGCATCTATATTTCACAATCTAGCCATGAGTGTGGATAGGAAAATTAGACCGAGTGGCCATTTGTTGAGAACAGAACCCTCCAATGTCGAATGGATGTAGAAATTTCCTTTAGCCCTCGAAAGAGTGAAGAAGATTGGTTGGTATAATATGTTCGAAAGGATTGCAGAACACCATATTGAGGTTACTATCACATTTTGTCAAATTTTTTATGGATATAGGGTTCAAGTTGGGGGTTTAAATTTCATAGTCACAGAGGAGTCCATCTCACATGCTATTGATGTTCTTCCAGAAGGGGATAGGTGGTATAAAAGGAAAACCATCAATGAAGACTATAGCCAATACCTGTTACCTGCTCATAAAAATCTATACTGGAGCCAGGGTATCCAAAGGAGTTTTCTTTTCAAAGAATGGCAAGATGTATTGCAAATTATCCAAAGGTATGTCACTTGTGAGGGACGTTTTGGCACTATGTATCGTTATCACATGCGATTTATGCAGCATGTAACAGGTACAAACAAACTAAACCTCCCTTTTTATTTATTAAAAAGGATGGAAAAGATGTATGTTAGGGTTCAAAACCATCCTATCTCCTCTGGTAGTAATATGTTCCACCATGTATTAGTTAAGCTTTTGATTACCTAGGATTTAGGAAAACTAAACAGGCCATGGTTACATTTTCTCTTCTGGAGGGTTTCAAAGTTAATCTTAAATCTACAGAGAAAAGAAAGAGGAATAGGGTTGTAGAAACTTCTGACAGTACTGAAACAAAACCTTTGTCTGAAGATTGTTATGAACAAATAGATCCTGAAGATATAACCTTAGCACAGTTACCAGAAAAAGAACATGGATTGGAAAAAATGAAAATGAAAATTTACGTTCTATTGATAAGACACAGATAGTTGAGGAGATAACGTCGATACCATTTCCTGAAGAAGAAATTGACTGTATAAGAAATGACATCCCTGTTTTAGGTTCTGAAATGCAAATAGTCAAACAAGGAATGTTTCATACTGAAAAGTCCTCAAAGAAGACATATTTTGCATTTAAACCTTTTAGACCTAAAACCAGACCCATGAACAGACTCCATATGAATATGAAGGCATTATTAAACCCTAAGTTTAATAAAAAGTAGGTGATAAGTGTTCAAGACAGCTCTAGTGATGATGAGGAAAGCAATAGATCTAAGGAGTTATAATTAGCCTTGCATCAAGTCTTTGATAACATTAATCAAAGTTTAAGACAAATTCCAAATCTAGCCCCTAAAAGTTGCATTTATAACTCTAGTAACATAGAAGATGATAATTCATCAAAACTTCCTGAAGCTGAGGTTGGTAAAATAACAAAAATACAAGCAAAATGCAATGAGCAGGTTCTCATAGAACAAGACATGGAAAAGGTTGTAAATCTTAACAAAAGGAAAGTTACAAATGAAGATATAGGAGGAAGTATGATACAATTGAAACATAGTAAAGAATACAAAGAAATTGAGCAGCTTAGAAGACAAAATGAACATCTAAATCAGATCAATGATCAATTGGTCAAAGAAAATACCATGTTTAAGGCATATTTGCAAGAAGTAAATCAGAAATTTTCTGAACTGATTCAAGTTTCAGAGGAAGCAGTGAAAAGGAGGAAATTGGTGTAAGAAGAAAAGGATCAGTTAATGAAGGACAAATAGGAGCTGACAGTAAAGCTATGTGGCAAGAAGAAGGACATCAAGAGGTTGCAAGCAAATTCATGTGCGCTAGATAGACTAGCCACATTAGTTGAAGCAACAAGAAGGATTTGAAGTGATCCTCACTTGAAACATGTCATTAAATAGGTTTCCTTTTTTATTTATATTCTGTCTGTAATTAGAAAAACTTAGCCTTAAAAAGTGGATCTGTTAAACAAACTTTGGATCCTTTCTTTAGTTTTTGTTTTATATATACTTGTAATATTTTTTGAGAAAAAGGGAGACACACATGGGAGTCAATCCTGGGAGACTGTGCAGACATACATGTTTACTTCTGTAAGAGCTTCTTTTGCATTTTGAATGACTTTTAATACATTATATGGAGCTAGGCCTTTGATCTAAACTATTTTTAAATTCTTTAGTTCAGTTTGAACTCTTCATGCTATGAATGTTGTGTAGATGTTTTCTATGTTTCATTTCATGTATGAATGTGAATATTAAATACTTATTGATATTTCAAAAGTGTTTTCAAAGACCAATATTTTGATATATGTGCTATAGATATGAACTGTTTGTTTATTATTAGCAGTCATATATATGTTAATGCTTATCTCATGTACCTTTTATTCTTGTCATTCATTCCTACAAGATTCATGCCTTTTACATCTATATTACTAAATTTTTCAGACATTGTCTTCTGCCTTGTTATCCCTACACTTTTTATTTGCATTGTTATCCAAACAAAACCTATAAAAACAGTCTTTTATTTGAGGTTCTTGAACACTGCTGACCCATAGTCTAGGTAGCATACTTTAGGGAAAACATATTTTTGCAACCATACTGGGGAGGAAGCATACAATTCTTCCTTGGTTATCATGATAGGTCTGATGTGTTGGGTGGATATCATTAGATAATCAGTTTTTAGACTACAAATCACTTTCACCTGTTCTAAATAAAGAAAAGCAGTTGTGGCTCCTAAGAAGATTGGGACTAGGGAAAACCCCTCGTCGCCTTTACATCCAGGGATCCCAGATCTCAAAAAAATATTGAAAGAATCTAGACAATGTTTAAGCTCCTCCATCAGGAAAATTTGCTCATCCTTCAAACTTGGAGATTCCTGAATCTTGTCAGTTTTTTCTTCCTGCTTTTGATCCACATTCTGAAAAGGGAAAAGAAGAATTAGATTCACTTTTTACCCCTTCTCAGGTTGAAAACTTTCAAGTTTTCACAAATCCTCTATTATCTAAAGAGGTTAAAGATGAAGCATTACAAACAGGTATTTCTTCTTTATTTTCAGCTCACATTCCTTTTACAGGAAGAGTCTTACCTCATCAACCTAAGTTTAGTAATTTTCCTCCTTCATCAAAACATTCAAGTACAAATCAGTCCTGCTCAAGTTGAGCTACTTCAAGTTCTCCTAGCCCTAGAATGGCTGGTTAGCCTATGGATTATATGTATGGGATCGTTGCTGTAAGATATGCACCGTTGGTTATGCCCCAGCCTCTTCATGCTCTTCCAGGGGGAGATTATTAAAAATACCTCCCTAGGTTTAATGGCCAATGGGATACCATAGCAGAAGAGCATTGGAATGATTTCTTCAGCTATGTTGATAACCAGAACATCGAAGCTAAGGATGTATGGATGAGAATATTTGTCTAGATCCTAGACAGAGAAGTTAGAAAATGGTTTCGGGAATTGCCTGTAGGGTCAATAGATGGAATTTAAGTGTTAGAAGAGGTTTTCATGAAACAATGGGGGTATACTAAAGATTTTTTGTATTACATTACTGAGTTTGGGGCTTTAAAAAGGAAAAGGAATGAATCTATTATTGATTTCTCAAAAATATTTAACAAAATGTATAGCAAGTTTCCAGCAAAGATCAAACCTTCAGAAACCTCTACCAAACTCACATATGCAAATGCATTTGAATCTGAGTTTTCACTACTTTTAGGAGAAAGAAGGTCAGTAACCTTACTTAATATGCAGGAAGCTGCATTAGAAGTTTAATCAAACATGTTAGCAACAGGAAAAATGAAAAATCATTCAGATTTTGATTAAGATAAAAAAAGTTAAGAGAGAAATGGATTCATCCTCCATGGCTAGGTCATCAGATAAAATGGATGATATAAATAAACTAATCAAAAAATTATCTGCAAAAGTAAACAGACTTGAAATAGAAAATAAAAACCTGAGTAGACCTGCGCATGAGGGAAATCCTAATCAATTTAGGAAGCCTTTTGTACCAAGGTTTATACCTTGGGAGAGGAGAAATTATGATATTCAAAGGGAGAGGAAAGAAAGTGAAGATCAAAGGATACAACCTCCTTTCTAGAATAATTTACTGAATGAAGAAGGGGAAGTTGAAGATATAGAGTATGAATATTTTGATCAGGATATAAATCATCTTGAGGATGAGTTATATGAAAGTTGTCTTACCAAAGATCAATATCTAAATGCTGAAATATTAGAAGATTGTTCTCATGATGACATTTATCAGATAGAGCCTAAGAAGTCATACAACTTTAGACCTGGGGTTAAACATGTGGGTTAAGAATCCTAAAAAGAAAGTAGTGGCTAAACAGTACCCTGATATTCCATCAGAAAAGAAATAGAACCAGAGACCTAGCAAGTCTAAGATTACAAAGTTGTAGGAAACAAAAAAGGGTAATCAAAGTTTCAATTTGAAAATGAGCTGAATAAATTGAAGATTCTTGTTCCACTAATAGAATTAATGAAAATTCCCTCATTCAAAGATCCTACCTATAGAATTTTGAAATCACAAGCAACTGGGGTTTCTTCTGATGCCATTAATTTACATGATGAACATCCATAAATTTTTGTAGGTGCTCCTCCACCTAATCATCTTGAGAAGAAATAAGAACATCCACCTCCCTTCTATGTTACTTTGACAATTCATGAACAAATGCTACATAATTTCTTGTTAGATTCCGAAGCATCTCATAATTTAATGCCCAAAGCTATTATGGAAGCCCTAGGTCTAAGCAATACTAGGCCTTACCATGACCTATTTGCTTTTGATTCAAGAGCAGTTTAGTGCCTAGGATTAATCAAAGACCTAGTTGTAAACCTTTCCCAATTACCAATGAAGAGTGTCATGATGGATGTAGTGGTAGCTGATATTGAACCAAAATTTGGCATGTTTCTTTCAAGATATTGGGCTAAAATAGTAGGAGGTAATCTTCAAACGGATTTATCCTATGCCACCATCCCATTTTTTGGTGGTGAACAACGAAGGCTATACAAAGAAGTTCAAATGGATTATTTAGTAAGTGACAGTGACAATCTTGCTAATCATCCAATCTATGATGTGGAGGAAGGTTTGGGCTCTTGTATGTTGCATTTAAGCAATGAGGACACATCTGGTGTTTTGCAAGTAGAAAAGAAAAAGGCAGTTGATCATACTACTGAAAAATAAGATGAATTGTGGCAGATGTACTTTGATGGCTCTTCATCCAAAGAAGGAGCAGGAGCAGGAGTTGTTCTTGTTTCTCCTGGGGGTGAAAATGTTTGTCTGATGTATAAATTGGAATTCCAGACAACTAAAAATGTAGCTAAATATGAGGCATTGGTATTGGGACTGCAAAAGATCTGGGAATTCAATAGTTGGTTGTTTTTTACGACTCTGAATTGGTTGTTCAGCAGGTCAGAAGCATTTACCAGGTAAAACAACAATTGTTAAAAGTCTACATAAATGAAGTATGGGATTTAATAGATAATTTATTTACAACATTAAATATTTCTTTTATCCCTAGAGATCATAACCAGACAACTGACTTTTTGAATTTAGTAGCAACATTTTTTAAGGTCCCACAAAACACTCAGCTCAAATATCTAATTGAAGTTAGGCATAGGTCTTCTATCCCTCATAACCTCAAACATTGGAGAGTGTTTTAGGATGATTTAGAGATTAATAAATTCTAGGAATTGACAGGTGAGTTTTCCAATTCTCAAATAAATGAAGAGCAAGATGATGATGATGGGGATGAATCTCCTTCCTTTACAGAACAGTCAATTGTTGATCATAAGATTATCAAATTAAAAGGAAATTTCATTCCAAAAGGTCTAGTTCCATTATAAATATTGTTCCTTAAAGATGATACATTAGCAAAATCAGTTGTACAATCTTTTGAAGAAAATGTAAGTAACTGTAATATTGGAACTGAAAGTCAACCTAAAATTGTTAAAATCTCTAAATTATTGTCAAAGGAAAACATAAAGAAATATATTAGTTTTCTTAAGAATTTTGTGGATATATTTGCTCGGTTTTATGAAGATCTAAAAACATATGACACTAGCATTATTCAACATAATATCCCTCTTAATCCTGATACAAAACCCTTCCGGAAAAAACTTGGAAGAATCAATACAGCGTTGTTTCCAATCATTGAAAAAGAAGTAAAAAAATTGCTGCATTCAAAAATTATAGTACCCCTTCAGTATTCTACCTGGCCCTTGCAAATCTGGTTCCTATTAGAAAGAAGAATGGGGAAATTAGGTTGTGTTTATTTTCGTAACCTAAATAGATCCTCTTTGAAAGATAATTATCTTGTCCCTAAAATAGATCAGATATTATAAAAGGTAGTTGGAGCTCAGAGGATATCAATGATAGAAGGGTTTTCATGGTATAACCAGATTGCTGTCCATCCGGAGAATAGGGAGAAAACTGCTTTTACTACTCCCTCGGGGACTTTCATGTACAATAAAATGCCATTTGGTTTAATGAATGCAGGAGCAACATTTCAAAGGGCTATGGACATAGCATTTGTAGGTGAAAGAGAGAAATTTGTGGTGATATATTTGGATGATATAACATTGTTTTTAGATTCAAATGAAAATCATCTTAAACACTTAGAACAAACCTTTTCAAAATGCAAAAAGTTTGGTTTGTCTTTAAACCCAAAGAAATCCCATTTTTCTATGCTGGAAGGGAAGTTGCTTGGTCATATAGTTTCAACAGATGGTATCAATATTGACCCAGAATGGGTGAAGGCAATTCTAAAAATTTCAATTCCCAGGAATAAAAAAGAAATTCAGTCATTTATTGGGAAAATAAATTTTCTTAGATGGTTTATTCCTAATTTTGCTGAGATTATTAAACAAATAACCAAGATGCTCAGGAAGGATCGGGATGTTAAATGGACTTCAGAAGCTAAATTGTCTTTTGAAAAGATAAAGCAAGCATTGACAGAAGTTCTTGTTTTGGTAAGACCTGACTTCTCTAAAGACTTCATTACATTTTCTTTTGCCTCTGAAGATAGTATAGCAGCAGTACTATTGCAAAAGAATGCAGAGGGTCTGGAACAAACCATTTCATTTTTCAGCAAAGTCTTAAGAGATTCAGAACAAGCGTATGCACTTGTCAAATCCCTTAAATTTTTCAGGATTTACTTGCTGCATTCAAAAATTTTGTCATATGTGCTTAATGCAGCAGTAAAAGAGATTTTGACATAGCCTAATTCTGAAGTTAAGAGAGGACGTTGGATTGCAAAGATAATGGAATATGACATTAAGATTAATCCAACTAAGCTGGTGAAGGGCCAAGGGTTAGCAAAATTACTCATAGAATCTAATTGCCAACCATTAGGTTTGAATGTGGTATCAGATGAAATATTTGAACAAGAATAATTTCAGCATGAGGAAGAAAAAAAAGAAGATTTTGCAGAAATATGAGGACGCTGATTGGTATGTTGATATAGTATAGTTTCTTCTCTTTTTACAATCTCCTCCAAACCTGGACAAAGGGAAGTTCAGATCCTTGAAATTAAAAGCTATGAATTATTGTCTCTATGAGCATGATCTATTTTGGAAAGATCCTGGAGGATTTCTTCTCAGATGTATTGATAGGGAGTAAGATGAAGCTGTAACTGTTGAAATGCATGAAGGAGTTTGTGGTGGGCATTGTTACTGGAAGGCTACAGTATTTAAAATTTTGAGAGTAGTCTATTATTGGCCAAAAGTATTTTCAGATGTTTTTTCTCAGGTCAGAGCTTGTGTCGAAAGTCAAAAATTTGTAGGTAAACAGAAATTGCTTTCTTTACCTCTCAAACCTATTTCAGTTGAAGCCCCTTTCCATCAATGGGGATTGGATTTCATTGGAGAAATAAATCCTCATTCAAGTGGGAATCATAGATATATTTTGACAGCTACAGACTTCTTTACAAAATGGGTAGAATCCATCCCTACCAGAAGGGCAACTGATCAGGTCATAATAAATTTTATAGAAGAAAACATTATGAGTAGGTTTGGTTTCCCTAGAAAGCTGATTACAGATAATTCTCTTGCATTTAAATCTCAAAAAATGGTCTTGTTTTGTGAAAAACATGGGATTTTGTTGAAGCACTCTACTCCCTATTACCCACAAGCAAATGGTTTAGCAGAGTATTCAAACAAAAATATAGTAAACAATTTGAAAAACTTGTTAGAAGAGAACAAAAAGGCATGGGATAACAAATTGAAGTATGCTCTGTGGGTTGATCGCATTTCTATAAAAAATGCTATTGGTACTTCTCCCTTTCAAATTGTATATGGAATTGAGGTAGTTTTTCCTTTACAATTAGGTTTACCAGTTATGAAATTTATTCAGGATAATGTGGAAGAACCAAATGAGGTACAACATAGAATCTTTCAAATGATTGAACTACAGCAGGAAAGGGAATTACTGGTTGAGAAATATCAGGATTATAAGGACAAAATAAAGTAGAAATTTGACAAAAGAGTTAAAGAAAATAACTTCTTTCCTAATGATTTGGTACTCAAGTGGGATGCAAGAAGGGATGAAAAACCAAAACATGGAAAGTTTGACCATCTACGGCTAGGACCTTTTAGGATTATTAGGAGTCTGTATAACAACACATTTGTTCTGCAGAAATTGGAGTGTGATGAATTGGTAGGCCCAGTTAATGGGCGTTTTTTGAAACATTTCTACACCAAATAAGGGAGACAAGTTGTTTTGTTTATTGTAAATACTGGTGAATTTTTAGAATTATTGCAAAATAAAACTTCATGACCCAATGGAACAACTTTTTGATTTTCAGAAATAAGGCACTGGAACTACGGTTCTTAGCAAATCTCAGGGAAATGCCATCCCCTAGTTGGTGCCAATGTTTGACCTAGGTCTGTTTCCTTGCTTGGTAGGATAAGTTTTGTACCCTAAAATTATTTAGGGCCTTCAGTTTTTATTCCCTTTATCCTAAGTTTTGGTTTTGTTTTGACTTCATGTTTAATAATTTAGGTATTTATAACGTTTTTAGTTCTTAGATTATGCTCCTATAAGTATTTCTAGTTCATTGAAAGTTTGTATAGTTATTTTAAAAATATATTATATTCATTACTAAGGCAAAGCTGGCAGCACTTAACCATTATTCAAGAACAGGGTACGCTGCCAGCTCAACAAGGATGAGATGTTTTGCAGGTTTTCATTATGATACTAGCAAACTTCGAGCTATGTGCTCATTATCAAAATTTGACATATGATGTTGATAGTACTAGGTTTAAACACCTGGATAAAACCATATACCTTCATGATTTTTCATTGCATTCCGTACTTTGAAAAAGGAGAGTCGAGAAAACCATGGTTTTACAGATTTTACAGGAATGAGGATTCCATACTTCTCCACGGGGGCGTCACCTAGGGACCAATATGATATCACGTCCGTTCATATTGGGGGGGTTAAAATTAAAAAAATAAAAATTAATATATTGGGGGTATATTAGGGGTATTTAGGGTTTTTTTTTACAATTTAAATACCCAATATGCTGGGGTATTTTTTATTCAACATTTTCGCCCGAGCGCTTCACCAGTCCTGCCTGCTAGGTGCCGGTGCCTGCGATGCCTGTGCCTGCGAGCTCTTTGCTGGTGGTCTGAGGTCTGAGTGTGCCTGTGCCTGTTCCTGCGAGCTCTTTGCTGGTGGTCTGAGGTCTGAGTGCACCTGCGGTGCCTGTGCCTGCGAGCTCTTTGCCGGTGGTCTGAGGTCTGAGTGTGCCTGTGCCTGCGAGCTCTTTGCTGGTGGTCTGAGGTCTGAGTGCACCTGCGGTGCCTGTGCCTGCGAGCTCTTTGCTGGT
>LPNX011117708.1:29776-50956 GCA_001517045.1 Pseudotsuga menziesii
TATAATCGTTCTCCACTGACCTGACCTGGTATAATTTATATTTTATTTTTAATTTTCATTTTTTTGTTTGGAGCCGACTTCAAGGTGTGTAAGGTGAGTTTTATTTTTGTTTTTATTTTGTCATAAAAAACAATTCAAAGTCAAACTTGTCCACATGTGTTATTTTTATTTTTATTTTTGTCACATAAACCCTTCCTTCAAGGGTCAAACCTTACCATTAAAAATGTATGTAATTCTTAGTCATTATTTCTCTGCCATGTCATCAAGGTTCATAGGGTGTCCACCATATCACTTCTTAAGGTTTGCAAGTCATTAGGTGGCATACAACACCTTCACGCCATCTTCGAGGGAAAGTATTCAAAGTTACCATCATTTAGTGTGTCTAGGTGGCCAAGTGCTATCATGCCACCCTATGTGGGTGCCAAGTCTTCTCATGTGCTCTACACCATCTTTAAGACCTCATGACCACCTCATCATGCCATCTAACCATGTCAAGTACAAGTAGTGGCCTCCATGACCTTTGGAAAGGCATCAGGGTCTTCATCAGGGGTTACAAGTCTTCATGGGCTTCTTCAACATACCAAGGACATGTTCATGCGTTCCATAGCCTGTCAAGGATCTTACAAGGTCATCATCATCATATAAGAGCTCCATGACCCCGTCAAGGGTTGCAAGGTCATCAAACCACTTAGTGTGGGTCCAAGGACTTCTTCAGGGCTTCTTCATCCACCTCAGCCACGTCATCCACCTCAGCCACGCCAGGAGGCCTCCAAGGGCCAATATCCATCGTGACATCACTTGTGGGGTAATTAGGCCTTCTTTTGGGCTACCATGACACCATCAGAGCATAAATGACCACAGAATGGGTCATTAATGCTTCTCCAAGCCATCTAGGGCTTCTCCATCGTCTACCAAGGTTTCAAGACCATCTCCTAGGTCTTCATCATAGTCAGCAGGGTCTTCAGCATCTTCAGCAAGGTGGTGGCTTCAATATCCATCCTTGTGGTACAATGACCTTGTCAACTGAGTACAAGGTGCTTCAAGGCACAAACCCACTCTATAAGGGGTCCAAGGCTCAAACACACTTTGTAAGGGGTCCAAGGCACTGCGTCCAAGGCACTGCAAGTAGAACTTGGTGGCATCAATGACAATCTGTAGAGCCACTGCAAGTCCATGTTGGCATCAATGACAATTTCATCAACAACGGACTCCAGAGAGGTGAAGGCTTGCGACGTGGTGGTGGATGGTCCTATACGACTAACTGTTCACCCCAACATTAGCATAAAAATGGATATTGTGGTGACTGATCTTCCAGAATACTAAGGAATGCTCTTATCTAGGAAGTTTGGAGCAGACCTCGAAGGTAGCCTACAGATGGATCTGTCTTATGCAATTGTTCCCACTCCGGAAGGTGGCTACATAAATCTTCAAATAGAAATGATGAGGAAACACCATGTAGAGGATCGATAAGGAAATACCATGTAGAGGACCCCGCAGAACCGAAGAACGAGTATATATACCAACATGATATTGGTTCTTATGCAGTATTGGCTACAAATCTTCCTCCTCAGAAAGACATGGATAAGTTTTGGATACTGTATTTCGACGGGGCCAAGTCCCAAGCACATGCGGGCGCAGGTATTGTACTAATTTCCCCTAGACATGAGCAACATTATTTTTCTTTCAAATTAGAATTTGATGGCACAAACAACGTTGCTGAATACGAACCTCTTTTACTTGGGCTAAATGTGGCAAAGATTATGGCATTGAGTTATTGCATGTTATAGGTGATTTTAACCTTGTTGTATGTCAAGTAAAAGGCACTTTTTCTTGCAAAAAGATGCGGTTGAAAAGATACTGGGATGCTGTTAGAATCGCTACTGAAGACTTCCAAGCCATTTCTTTGCAAGAAGTACCAAGGGAACATAACCAAACAAAAGATGCTATTGTGGTTTTCGCTTCAGTCTTTGATCCAAATGATGAAGTACAGGATACCTGCAAAGTGCAAGTAATATTTCTTCCTTCCGTGCTAGACAACTTCAATAATTGGGAAGTCTTTGATGACAACAAATAGATTCGTACGTTCATGGCCAACGTGGAAGAGTATGCAGGTAACCAGGTTGATTGGAGAAAGGAGGGATCCACTAAAGGACCTCAGTATAACCTTATTCCTATGGAAAGGGTCTCTTTGGAAAACAAGTTCGACAGAGATGACAGGTGCAAATTAAAGGACACAACTTCAAATACGAAATATGAAGAAGTAAATATAGGTTCCCAGGAAGACCTGCATCCGATTAAGGTTGGTAAGATTTTAGATTCTTGAGAAAGAAAGGAAGTCATTGATTTGGTTCGAGAATTCAGGGACTTGTTTGCTTGGTCATATAATAAAAAAAACTATGATAAGAATATTATTCAACATGCTATACCTTTGGAAGAAAAATGTGAAACCACATCGGCAGAAACTAAGGAAAGTGAATCCTAAGTTGGCTCCGATAGTTAAGAAGGACTTGAAAAATATGATAGAAGCAAAGATCATAGTCCCAATAAGGTATTTGGAATGGCTTTCCAATCCCGTTCCATCTAGAAAGAAGAAGGGTGATGTCTGGGTGTGTGTCGATTTCAGGAACCTTAATGCAGTATCCAAGAAAGATAATTATCCACTCCCTAATATGGAACTCTTATTGCAAAGGATCACAGGATCGAAGATGATATCATTCCTAGATGGCTTTCCAGGTTTCAATCAGGTTGTCGTCAAGAAAGAAGACTGAGCAAAGACTGCCTTTACTACCCCTTGGGGCACTTACTAGTACTTGTGCATGCCTTTTGGTTTAATGAATACTGGGGCCACATTTCAGAGGGCCATGGACTATGCTTTCAGAGATATATTACAGAAGGTCATAGAAATAAATGAAGATGATCTGACGGTTTACTCCAAAAGTAGAAAGGATCACATCAAACATCTTCAATAGGTATTTGAACATTGTCGCCAGTATGGAATTTCCTTAAACCCTAAAAAATCCATTTTAGGTGTTGTTGAAGGTAAGTTACTTGGACATGTCGTTACAAAAGAAGGTGTTAAAATAGATCCAAAAAGAGTAAGAGCTATTAAATAAATTTTGTTGCCGAAAAATTTCAAGGCTTTAAAGTCTTTCTTTGGAAAAATAGATTTTATTCATAGGTTTATTCCTAACTTTACTGAGATTATTAAACCTTTGAATAAGTTGCTAAAAAATGATGCAAATTCAGATGGACTAAAGAAGCCAAGAAAGCATTTGAAGATGTTAAAGAAGCTATTAGTCCGGCACCGGTGCTGGGTAAGTCCCGACTATTCTAAACCATTTCAAATTTCTTCTTTCGCTTCAACTGACACTATTGTAGGAGTCCTCCTACAAAGGAATGATAAAAACAAAGAGCAGCCCATTGCATTTATGAGTAAAGTTTTGAGTAATACAAAAATGAAGTTGTTGCCGCCTAATTTGCACCTCGGGTAACGTGGCAGAAATCTTCAAGCCACTGGATGCGACCTTCGAGGCAAGCTCGAGCCAAGTGTTGTCACCTGATACTCAACTCCTCTATCTAGGCCAGCTCCTAGCGAAGCCAAGGGGGGTGGTCCCTATGAAAAGTAAAATCTAAGGCTTTTACGTTATGATAGAAATGATTGAATCTAGGAGATATGTGTGAAAAGAGTTAAGACCTTAACAATGAGTTACTGCAAAAAATGAATTATAACAACAACAACATTTATCATTCAAGCACCATTCATGACCATCTGCGGAAATTGATTTAATCAATATAAAATGAGGAAGACCAATGCTAGTGAAAATGGAGTGCTTGTGTATGAGGGTTGTTGTTGCAGTCTCAGATAAGTATTCCAGTGTCTCGTTGATAAGTTTTAAGATTTATTAAATGAGTGGATTAAGGAGTGGGTAAATTGTTGGTTGATTTTAATTATGTGGTAATGATCTTGATTAGCTTAGGGAATGGGAACTCAAATATACCCGGAGGTACGAGGAGTATGTCCAAAACCATTAACCAATGCAGCTCCCCGCAAGGAATATGTGGGCAGGTTGGAATCTCTGAGACTTGTTCAACACTACACCAGCAAGGGTGTAGCCTAACAGTGTCTCGAGGTCACTGCCTAGTTGTTCCCGCTTCCTTTGTGGATTTTTCCATTGCAACGGCTTAATTGAAGGCGTTGGATTTTTTCCTGGGGAGATTTATTTTGAATTGGAAAACTAATTAAGCTAGTCACCTAAATCCCTTTCTAATACTACCAACTGATCAGACAAAGCTGTAGTGGAAATAGAGCATACGAGATGAAGGCCTTCTAAATTTTAAATGTTTTGGAACAAGTTTTTTCTGATTACAAAGATAAATCCCAAGAGTCTCTTTCCAGATTCAGTACTCGGGCAAGCCCTTGTCCATGAACCTGTAATCGGGAAAGCAAGGGGTTTATTTTAAACTAAAAAAATGCATGAAACCTTGTTCTCTAATTACTACACTGCTCAAATATTTTCCTTTATGGTACTTTGGTATAGCACAGTGGGTAAGTATTCAAATTACTTTTGCAAACTTGGATAAAACAACGAAATAGTGAAAGAAAGAGAGAAAGAAAGCAACAAATCTACACTAGCAAAATCCAAACCACCAAAAGGACACCAACGCAAATCCCCCCAAGGGGGATGGGGAATGGGCTCTGATGAGCCTACTCAAACCTGATTACAATCTTACAAACATGGAAATAAAAGTACACTTTGGTCCTTAAACTTTGGATCCAAAGGTTTACAACTTGGAAAAAATCAGTTTTTATGTGAAGGAAAGCTTCATTTGTCTTCTTTTTCTTGATTTTTTGCGAAAATTCACTAGAGTTTCCTCCTCTTTTATCGTAAACCTACAAAAAAAACAACAAACAAATATTAATAGAATATGCCCAAAAACACTTTGGGAGTGTTTTGGAAAAACTACCTTGTCGAAAAATTTCTAAGTAAAAAGGTAAAATAACGGAAGTGCCTGCCTAATGATGCTTTGATCCCTCGTATATTTGAGGTGTGTGTAGATCTACAAGTACGAGAAGACTCACAGGTTCTCGAGCACTCTCAGGTAGGGCTCTCGTCCTGCAGTTGGAGCTAGTGTTACGCTGCACCCGTACCCAGCGCACCTTCAGGTGTACCCTAGAAAGAGAGAGCCAAAATTTGACCAATAAGGGTGTTATTGAGCAATGGCGGTCATGGTTGAGCCCTTTGGTTCCTCCTTTAGGGTTACTATGGCTTACGGGCACTGCTGACTGCCCTTTGCTGGGGTTTTTACCCTCGAGGTTGGTGACCGAGGCCCCTATGGATTGGCCAGTAGGTCACATGGCTCCATATGTTGTTTACATGCTCTAGTGGGATCTGCATAGCCACCAGAACACTCTCCTAGTCCTTTACACAGCATGATCTCCTTCTCCTGGGAATTCTTCCTCATCAGGACATTCTCTCCTTCACCAAGCCATATGTGTCATTTAAGGGGGGTGTTGAGAGATTTTACAGCATATTGGGGTTAGTAGGGACATGACTCCCCCCTCCCAACTCACTCCAGGCTTTTTTTTGGAGTGATTCGCTTAATTAGGCTATTTTTGGCACCCTGGGGAACAAATATCCCCGGTAGCATACCTTAAGCCTATATTAAGTCATATTTTATTATTATTTTGTTTTAATTTTAAGTTGACATTTTTATAATTACAAATTGACATCTTTTAAGGCACATAGGCTTGGATATTTTTGTAATAAGTGACTGTGAGATCATATAAATAGATCTCACTTTCATTTTCAAACATGAGTTAAGTGAGATTATTACTATGTTATTGTTTTACCCTAACTAGAGCTCTTTGGGGAGAATGCGCCATTCTTGAGGAGAATTTTTCTGGCGAAGCAAGCTGGTTTTTAGAAGTTCTTTGGATAAATTCTTGTTTTTCTTTCATGATGAAGCTTAGATTTGGTGGCACAACACAAGCATATTGAGGTCTGGCTTCTAACCTCTTTGTTTTATTGTTGGTGGATGATGCATATTCCTGACTAATGGTAGCACTAGAGCTGCATTTTTTAGGGTAGGCCATTAAAAGATATTCGTCACTTTAAAGTGAAGAGCAACGTTTCCTTGTGAAAGTTTTCTCTAGGGTTTATCCATAGGTTTCTAGGGTAGTTATTTGCCTAGGTTAGATCTTCTCTTTTTTGGGTCATTCTTTACCTTAAGTACCCTAGGGCTAGGGCATTCAAAACTGTCCCTTATCTTCATCTCCAATACCCAAAACCGTCCTACGTTTTCCCCCACATGCCTTCGTCTCCCTTACCCTTCTCCTTGGCTGCCCCTTTTTCCTACCTCATTCCAACCCTCGGCTACCTCTCATAACACCTTAACCCTGTTGCATTACCTTTTCTACCACCCTCGTAGCCTTTCCCTAACTCTTCCTCACCTTCGCTTCTCCATCTCACACCTTCTTGCCTTCCCTGCAACCTTCGTTGCCCTTGACTCAGTCCATACCAGCATGTTTTCTTCCACAGGTCAGCCTTAACACAGCCCCGGTCCTTCTCCTTCACCCTCGTTTGGGGCCCTTCCTTCCTCCTTGGTCTCATTTTTAACCTTTTTCACCGTCGGGCCTACCTTAAGGGGCTACCCTAGGGCCAATCTCTTACCGCGGACTACCTTTAAGCTTGCTCCCTATTTCGTGCCTACTACTACAACAGCAACCCTACCCCCATCCTCCCTTTAATCGCTCCCTTCAACCCCGGTTGTCCTCCCCGAAGTCTGGTACAGACTCCTCATTCATCACTCCAAGAGGCCTCCAGCTTTGGACGCCTTTAGGGATGCCCTTCACAGCGGCAACCCTCTCCTTTAGGTCTGCTACCCTATTCAGTCACTAGCACTTGCATTCATATGAGCTAATTTTGTTTAGTGTTAATGGTTATGTTGCAAGCATATTGCCTACTTATTCTGGGTTGATGACTGGATACTACTGCCAGGAAAGGCTTATTCAAATCCTACCTACCCTACTCTAACGAATCTAAACAAGTGTTAGGTAAAATCATAAATCCAATGCAACCACTTGCTAAACAAATCTATTGAATTTCTTTATAGTTAATGATACAACAAATCAAAAATGGCTTGTAGGTAATGTAGATGAAAATTGAGGCCATTATAACTTGTTGTTTGAAAATCAAAGAAAGATATGGATCAAGAGAAATGAAATCATGCCAAGAATGAGATTGAATTTGTAAAAACTCATCCATCAAGATGCTGATAGGATCATAAAAAGTATGCAAGTTTGGATTTGTTGAAATAAAAGAATACGATACATGATTCATCCCCCCTAGGCTACCATTGTTTCCCTCCTCTTTCTGGTTAGCACACTCAATCATACTCATATCATGATCAATGGTGAAGCAGAATAGGGACAAATTAGAGATCATTAAACCAGAAATTGAGATTAACCCCATTTTTTGTTTATAAAATGAGAAAATATGGAATTGGTCTTTATAGAGCTTTTCATTCACCCAATCAAAGAAAATAGCAAAATCGAAAGCATTATGCACCAAGGATGAAAGGAGATAAAATGTTTTACCATTGACCATTTGGCACTTTCGAGACTTTGTACCGTATGATACCATAGAGGACTTCAAAAAATGGGATGGGAGGGTGGATTGACAAATTAAGACTTGATTTGCATCACCTAAAGATGTTAACACCAATCTTCCATGTGATATGGGACATTTGCTAGAGAAATTGGCAAGATTGAAACTAACATCCCAAGAACTAGACTCACTATGATTAATCTCCTCTACCAAATCACCTTGATCAAAAGTATGACGGGAAATAGTAGTAGCATTACAAGAATCATTCCTTGGAGGCTCTTGATGATTATTCGGACACAGATTCCAGTTCGACAGGTGTGACAAAGAAGGTTCTAGGTCAAGCTTGCTCACTAGTATATCATCATCATGTGGTTGTTCTTCTTGAGATTGTTCATTACATTCAACTGAGGATAAATGATCATCATCATTCATTTGACAAGGAAAAACATCACCATGTTCATTTCTATCCTCACAAACTTGGTCTTCAACTACAATATGACCACATGATTGCTCTTCAACGAAAGTTTTATTAATTTCAACCTTTTCTTCTTCTGCAGTGATATGATCAAGGTTTGAATCCAGATTCAGATAGGTTGGATACTGACTCAAATTATCATCAATTAAGCAATGACTATGGAGTTGCTCTTTTAAAGGCTCTTTAATGACCTCACCAATGGAAGGCTCAACTATAGATGTTTCTTGATGGTGCATGTTACGTTCCCTTCCACAGATCAGATCCAGAATTTGCTCTGTGACTGCTTCAAGTAATAATAACAGAGTAGCTCGTATGATTTGATTGATATCCCTCTTAGTTTCATCGTGAGGTTTTGAAACATTATTCTCAAAGTACTTTGTAACATTCTTATGGATTGCAGGCACGCTCATAATTTGGAACATATCAGGAGAGGAATGGTCCAATTGAGAAAGCACTTCGTCAATATATTGATTATCAACGGCATAATCACTGCTAGACTAACACTCTAAAATTTTATCAGTGTTCCTACTCCAACTATCAATTAACAAATCTGTGAACATGTCATACCCAATGATGGATCTTGGTGCTAAATGATCAAACCATAATTGAACATCCCCTTGCAAGGATTCTCCTAAGGCTCGCATATAAACATCTTCATTGTCTGCACCTCTAGATTCCATGTAATCCCGGAGAATGTCCAAATGACTTTCAATAGATATATCTTTATTTCCATTGAACCGGGGCATCCTCCTAGTGTAATCATTTGGCATAGGATGAGGTGCTCTTGGTGTTTCAGAAAAGTCAAAAGGAGACCGTTTGTCTTTCTTTTTAACAATTCTGGTTACTTGGCTATAAGGCTTTGACTCGAAATGACCTCTAGGTTCATGTTGACTTACAGGTCCACTCGAGATGGTCAAGAAATCTTTATTGCATGGGTGAGGAAGTTGGTGGGTATCATAAAGATTATGATAACTAGATTCATACCCATAATCATGCTCGAGATCATCCTCATACCCGTAGTCTGACCTCCATCTATTCCTTTCGTTTATTTGTCTATTAGTTTCAATCATGTTCTTGGTTACTTCCTTCAAGTGCCTCAGAAATACATCCGAATTCATTATGATTTATGGTATGATCTAAGAACTTAAGATTAATATGTTGGGCACGATCCTCAGTGGAGTCGTCAGGTGGAGTCGCCAGGTGAACCACACAAGTAATTCACCAATAAAAGATATGTCGTAGGGAAAGGTGAGGTATATTGAACCAAGGTAGGCCTCTACCTCCCTGACAACGGCGCCAAAATGTTATCACCCGCCTTGTAGTTGCTTGTGTGAGGTGGATCCAGGATGGATGGTATAGGGGCAAGCAACTAAGGGGTGGAACCACGACTGCCTAGACTCCCAAATGGATGGTTGTCACGCCAATCAAAGAAGCCTTCACTTTATGTTATCCTAGTCCAAGACAACAACGAGGGAGACCCGGATCTGCTCCCAACAGGAGAGATCAGACCTAGACACCAGAATAGATCAAATGGGGCTTCAAGTTACGTAAGGTGCAAGGTGAATAGAAACCCTATCTCTAGGGTTTAGGTACTAGCAATTGATGGGGGTGACCACTGTCTTGGGAAACGTAACTGTGACAGGGTAAGCAAAAACAGAGTTGGGACTGTCTAGTACCAAGGAGACAAACTCAGTGAAGGATAAATGACTTGAGTTATCGAATAAGTGTTGGCAAAGGAATGGGAGTGAGTTCAAGGATAGGGCTAGCGCTAGCTAGGAGATCAGTGCCTTGTGTGTATTGGGCAATGGAGTCGGCATCAACCCAATGTTTCAGTGAACCCACCTGGGATACACCTTGATCTATGAACCCAAAAAGAAGTTAGTCTGGAAAAGTTAGGTTACAGGAAAACCAGCTCAATGGAAGGCTGGCGCTAGGGCTTGGAGAAACAGATCTGCAGTTCTAAGGTCACCTAGAGGCTAATGACTCAGTGTTGCAGGAGAAATGAGGTCAGGGTGACTTAATCTATAAGCCCAAATCAGAAAATCAGCAGAAAAATCAAATCTAGAAAAAGTCAAAATCTGATGAGGGGGGCTAGGAGACTGAAAATCAGTTTTTCAGATCTAGGGCAAACTGGCAGGAATTAGCTCAGTGTTGGAGGTGTTCTGGAGTGCTTGGGCCTTGATCTATCAGCCTATCTTGTCAGATTTTAGAAAAAGTCACTTCCAGAAAAGTCTAGTTTTCAGTGAGGGCGTTAGGGCTGTTTCAGTCAATTTTTCAGATCTAGGTCAAACAGCCAAGAACTTGGACATCGTTGAGGTTGATTTGGACTGTGTGGGACCTGATCTATCCGTCTGTGAAGTCAGAATTTAGAAAAAATCAAAACCCTAGCAGGTCAACTTTTCAGTGGGGGGTTATGCAGTTTTCTGGCTAAAACTCAGATCTACGCCAAACCATCAGAAGTTTGACCAGTGTTGCAGTTGATTTGGTAAAGGGGAGGCCCAATCTATGAAACCCAAAAGTAGTTTGGACAAGGATCGGACGATTCCCAAATTTATTGATTTTTAGGTTTTTTAGTGTTTTAGGAGTTTTTCAGAAAAAATTTGAAATAAAGCAAGGTACAATGGAATAAGATCTGAAAAGAAGAGACTTACCTGTTGGATATTACCTGGAAAAACTTGTAGAACTCTGTAATAGTGATGATCTTTGCTATCCCAATCAATTCTGGAAGATCCAAGTGATTTCCATGGCATATGCAAGCTCCAAGCCACCAATGCGCCCCCTACCCTGCATGAGCAAACATCAACAATATCAGATTTGCCAATACAAGTTAAAGAAATCAAATGCTACAAGAAAGTAAAACGAAGTAATCATAGATCACAATGAAACTAATGAAAACCCCCTGATCCAAGACGAAGAAAACCAAGCGAGTTGAGGTCCACCTAGAAAAACACTCCAGCCAAAACGCCCTCTTGTAAACAAAACAGTCATAGCAAAAAATAAAGATCTCACAAGAATTTCCACAATGCTAGGAAGCTGAAGATTTTCCAATCACCATTTGAGAACATCAGATGCAAAGCAGATCCAGAAAATTTGCACAAAAAAGTCTTTCTATTATTCAGATCCAAGAGGCAAAGACCCCTTATAAATGAGAAGCTCTCTCCTTTAAATAGAAATGAGAGAACCACAATCATAACCGAATCCTAACCACTTTCAAAACGAATGGCTAAGATTAAAAGATGAAATGTTTTAATCAATGGTTGAGATGAGCTCAACATACAATACATGGATCAATATAACCATAATTTATCAAAGTGGACTAACCCACCCAAAAAGGTAACCCACTCAACAAGAAATAAATGAAAGCACATGGTGGGTCCAAGGAGTGTTTGACTAACTCCCTCTGGGTGTCCCCATTGCACAATAAAATAATATAACAATTTAATTCTTTGACTTTTGTGCCTCCTTAAGGAAATCGTGAGCCTCCCAAAAGAGCTCCAAAAAATAATATAAAAATGCCCAAAAATAGATGTGGGCCCAATCAGGAGCTACAACTGCTGGAGAAGGTGCGGAGGACATCACTCTCATCATCATGACTCATGCCATGTCATTTCCTTGCCTCAGTAGCCCAAATCGATCTCTTCAGTAGCCATTTAATCATTTTTTAATCTGCCTCGGGAAACGTGAACGTGCAAAAACAACCTCCTAGGGTGCCTGCGTTGTCAAACTGAGCCCACCAAGCTCTCTACAATGGGGGTACTATGGTACAAACAAGTGGCTGCACCCCCCTATTGCCATACAATGCCCTAGGATATCCAACTAAAACATCTCCCTGCTCAAAAATATCAATCTATGAAGAAAAACTGCATCAGAAAGACAGAATGAGCTTGATCACATCTGTAAGTGCCCGGAACTGGAAATAAACTGTCTCATTAGACTCGGAGAGTCCAAATCCATCTAAGGTGTATACTCATACCCCTCATAGGTCTCTGTCTGACCATCAATCATATCAAATAAACAATATAACCATCTATAACTGATCAGATACCCATAATAACTCAGACCACATCCATCTACTGCAAGTGTTAAAAAAGGCTAAGACATGCTCTACAACTCATTCAAGTAACAATCACAACAAGTAGCATTCATTTCGCTGGCGGTACATCAACCAATACATATATAAGGCTTTATTTATTATTACTCAGACTTAGACTTTCAACACTATAGTCACTTCATAGCTGTAGCCAATTTGCTAGTGAAGGGTGAAAGGGTGAAAATGACAAGGCTAAGGCAAAGCATGACTTCCTACTCAACATTATGACACTTTGGATAATGGAAAGGGAATACTCGCTATAACCAATGTCATACAAAACAACAACACAAGGAATGGCAGTGCCTCACAAATGGGTGAGTTGTTTAGAGAGTGCTTATTCAACTTAGGCATCATGTCTAAATCAAGCTTGATCCAAGTTCATTAGGATTATCATTTTATTCCATGGCCTTTTTGGCCTATATGACCCTTTTGGGACTTCACCAGTGCTTAAAAGCACAACTAATCGCAGCTTTTATCTGGGACATATTTATTTTAATAAGGTCAACAATTTTTGGATATAGCATATTTTTAACCATTGCTTTTTTTGGACCTTTTCTTATACTCTTCAAGGAGTATTTTAGCATTTCATTGCTCTTGCCCTTTTTACATATGTTAAGAAATACAGTTTTATAATTTTCATTTTCCATGGGCGCATATTCAATATTTCCAATACAAGTAGTACATGAGCTTTCAGTTTTAGCCAACAACATCTCAAGTGACTAGGGGGAGTTCTGCACAATGCCAAACATCGGGACAACCGACCAGAATAATTTACGCATACAATCCAACTTACCAAAGGAAAGTTCTGTCACCAACTCAGAGCCGAGACACAATATAAACAGGGAGGCTTGTCCAACAAAGTTCTAGCGAGGAGAAAGATCCTCCATGCCATAAGTCAAGAAGTCAGTCGAGTTGAGAACTAAACTGGAAGGTAATGGATGGGTGAAGACAATGAATGATGGAGCCAACACTAGCAAGCCAAAACAATGGTGGGAATGACTACCCCTATTCTCCCTAAGGAGGGTAAAACCAATAAGTATAGATCAGGAACTATACATAGGGACATCAATACATAGTATAAGATACAATCAAGTCCATATAATTATGACCGCCAGATCATGATACCACAAGTTAATACATGTCACAAAAATCAGTATAAAAGCAATAATAACCATAACACAATACTGAGTCATAATCATGCAATATAATCCATCTGAGACACCATCTGTCCAATGAGAAAGCACTGATATAACACTGGGCATGAATGACTGCTTTGTAATGACATAAATGGCTACATCGGTCCTCAAATCTGAGTGTCCTGAGACTCAGTCCTGACATGGGAGAGTACAATAGTTCACTAATACAAAAATGATCCATCAAAACTGCTCATCTCAACATCTCATATGTAAGAGATTTGGCTGAAAAAATGTATTGTCTTAAAAATAGAATATGGTAGCCTAGGTACTATATATGTGATAACAACTTCCCAGCCAGTTCCCTTACATATGAGATGTTAAGATGAATATCTATGATGGATCATTATCTGATGATGGACTATAGTACTTTCCCATGCTATGGCCGAGTCTCGGGACACTCAGATTTGAGGACTTATGTAGTCATTTAGCCAATTACAGAGCAATCAGTAGTTTCTCATTGGATAGATGTTGGTTCAGATTGGTTATTTACATGTTCATGACTCAGTGGATATTATCTTGTGATTGGTTATTATTGCTTTTATACTCATTCTTGTGACATGTATTAACATCTAGTGTCATGATCTGGCGGTCATATAATATATGGACTTGGTTGTATTGATATTATGTATGTATGTCCCTACTTAGACCTAGAAGTTCTTGACCCATACTCATTGGTTTTACCCACCTTACGGAGAATAGAGGTGATCATTCCCACCATACTTTGGCTTGCTAGTGTAGGTCTCATTGTTCACTATCTCCACCCATCCATTACCTTCAAGTTATGTTTATATCCCAACCTACTACTTGACTTGTGGGATGGAGGACCTTTCCCCACTAGAGCCTCTTTGTTGGATAAGCTTCCCTGTTTATTTGTGTCTCGAATCTGAGTTGCCTAGGTTGTGTTGGCTAAACCTGAAACAAATGGTGCTACCATCAATACAATGTATTTGGAAATGAAATGAATATCTTATGAAAAACCCCATTCATGAAAAGTAGTGTTTTTGAACATACATGAATGCAAGGCAAGCCTAATGAAATTGGCTCTGAAGTATATTGAAATGAATATCTTGCGAAATCCCATTCATGAAAAGTAGTGTTTTTAAACATAGATGAATGCATGAAGTCTTAATAATAAAAATCCGTGTAACAAATGCATGGACCAAGGTTATGGAAATTCGAAGGCCCAAAAAGCAATGGTTCTTAAAAAGTTATATCTAAAGATTGCTGGCCTCACTTGTATTTGATTTGGATTGTGAGAATTTGTCAAGGTGAACAAGCACTTTTGAACGTAACTTATCCATTTGTGAGACACTGCCATCCCCTATGTTGTTGCTTGTCCGACATATGCTAGAGTGAGTATCCCCTTTCGATATCCAAAGTGTCACAGTGTCAACTTGGTAGTCACCCTTTATCCTAACCATGTGATTTCTAGCCCTCACCCTTCACTAGCAAATTGATTACAACTATGAAGTGAGTATGGTCTTGAAAGTCTGGTCTAAGTTATAACTAATTAATGAAACTCTATATTTGGTTGATAGATCGCCAGTGAAATGATTACTACTTGTTATAATTGTTATTTGAATGATTTGTAGAGCATGTATTAACCTCTAAAACACTTGCAGCAGATTGATGTTAGCGTCGGTTATATTATTGATTATTTGATCATTTACAGATTATTATTCTATCTGCCTGGGCATATTGGATATTATTCCTGATCATGCAGAGATCTGTATGGGTGTATGAGTATGCACCTTAGATGGATTTGGACTCCCTGAGTCCAATGACACAGCTTGTTTTCAGTTCCAGGCAGTTATAGTGATGATTTGTCTCAATAGATCATCCGAGTGCAGTTTTGCCATGTTGAATGACCTATTAGAGCAGAGAGGTGATTTGATTGGTTCACCTAGGGCACTGTATGAGGAGGGGGTGGTCCAACCACTTGTTTTTACCAACCCCCCTCCCAGAGAGCCTTGTGGGCTCAGTTTGACAACGCTGGCAATCTAGGAAGCAGTTTGGGCCATATCACATTTCCCGAGGCAGATTAAAAATAATAAAAATGGCTACTGAAGAATTCGATTTGGGCTACTGAGGCAAGGAAATGGCATGGGATAAGTTTTGATGATGAGTGTGATGTCTTCCACTTCTCCAATAGTTTCAGCACTTGGATGGACCCACATCCATCTCTCCGACATATTTTATGACTTTCTGGAGCTTTTGGAGGCTCATGATTTCCCTAGAGAGGCACTATTTTGCATTTTAAAAAAATTATATTTAATTTTTGTGCCATGGGGACACACTAGGGGTGTTGGTTAATAACAGTGTTCCACGGGGACGAGTCCCGCAGGGTCAGGGACGCGTTTCCACGTTTCCTACGTCCCGGGGACTTGGGGACTCCTGGGCGAAACTTTCCCTCCCCAACCATGTCCCTGTGAATTTTTTTTTAATGTTTTCCCATTATTTTCACATTTTACAGTTCCTACTTGGTACTACTGAAAAAATTAACTGATATATTTAGTATTTAAATTGCACAATCATTAATTTACATCAAATGAATTATTATTTTTGATATTTTATTTTATTTTTATAATTTTAGAGATGTCCCCACGTCCCCCCCGAATATCCCTAAATTTGGGGGTGGTCTCCACGCGTCCCGAATGTGCGTTTCCTCGCTCCCGCGTCCCCCCGTCTCGGAAACTTGGGGGAACATTAGTTCATACCCCCTAGACTCACCATGAGCTATATTCATTTTAATCGAGTGGGATCCCCTCTCCTAGGGTGATTTAGTCCATTGATATATTATATTATTGTATTGATCCATGTACTTTATGTTGAGCTCATCTCAACCGTTGATTAGAACATTTTGATCTTTTAATCTTAGCCATCCATTTGAAAGGTGGTCAGGATTTTGTTATCTCTCATTCCTATTTAAAGGAAGGAGCTCCTGATTGTAAAAGGGGGGGAGAGATCTGGAGATTTTTGGCTCTAGGCTATTCGAATAAAAATACTTTCTTGGGCATCTTGGAATTGGAATGTTGTAGTGATTGTAAATGCTTCTTCCTCTGCACTGACAAACATTGGTAGCCATCTTGATTTTATCTTCAACTAACATTGTTTTGCAGGCAAAGAAGACATTTTGGAGGGGTGTGAATTGGTGGGGAGGCCTACCCTTCACGCTTCAAGAGGACGTTTTGGGTGACAGAGAGTTGTTTTGTCTTTTGTACCAACAATTCATGTTTCTCATCTCTTTGTATGCATCTCTTTCGATTCTTGATTGATTGAGTGATCTTTGTGTCCTCGATTGACAGGAATAGGAAAATCGATTTGGTTGAAGGAGGCAAAACGTTGGCAAGAAGGGCTCATCAAAGTTTGGCATTTGATCTTTGTGGGAAGTAATCCTCATCACAAGCCTCTTCCATTTTCATCTTCTAGGTATGTTCCATGAGGTATGAAATTCTTCTATACTATCCATCTATTCTCTTAGATCTCAAAACCCTAATTGATTAAAACCCTCATTTTTCACCTTTTTCTAGATCTACTTGGATCTAGCTTGTCTTTGAGAATAATAAAAAGAACCCACCTCTATAGCATCCACGACAATTCAGATCTATAGTTTGGTGGCAATCGGGCTTCATTTCACACATTTTCCAAGGCACTTAGCACCGCACAGTGTTGCACAGGTTCACCAGGTTCAATGGTTCGGCCTGCAGGGTCTTCGGGGACAGGTGATGGGTCTACTATTATAGGTACACCTTATAGAGGATCAGGACCAGGATTACAGGGTACACCTAATGTTGGTACACTAGCTTCAGGTTCACGAGATACTGGGGTTTCCACCTCTGGTAGATTTTCAGATGATGACCGACCAGTGTGGGAGCAACCTCCAAGGACTAAGGCACCTAAGTGGCTTCGAGATACCTTGAAGGAAGCTCAGGAGTTTGGGGCACCCAGGGAGGATGTGAGGGCCATCAAGATGCCTAACAGATTGGGCATGTTGTTGGTGGCCAGTACACGAGATTCTGAGCCTTCTACTTTTGAGGAGGCCTCCCAGCAGTCGGTTTGGAGAGATGCCATGATGGATGAGTACCATTCCATCATGAAGAATGATATATGGGAGATTGTTCCGAAAACTGAGAGGAAGTCAGTGGTGACTTCTCGATGGCTTTACAAGTTAAAGCATGCAGCGGATGGGACTGTAGAGAAGTACAAAGCTAGGTTTGTAGCGTGGGGGTTTTCGCAAGTTGAGGGGATTGATTGTGGTGAGACTTTTGCGTTGGTTTCTCGGTATAGTTCTATCAGGGCCTTGATCTCCATTGCAGCGGAAATGGGTTGGAAGATCCATCAGATGGATGTGAAGACCGCATTTCTCAATGGGATCATACAGGAGGAGATTTACATTGAGCAGCCTCAAGGCTTTGAGATTCATGAGAGAGAGTCTCATGTGCGCAGGTTGAAGAAGGCCCTTTATGGGCTGAAGCAAGCTCCAAGAGCTTGGTACTCCAGGATCGATTCTTACTTGCTGAGTATGGTGTTTCAGAAGAGTGAAGCAGATTCGAATCTCTACTTCATCATGGTTGGAGATGATCTGCTTGTTCTTTTGCTATATGTTGATGACTTGTTTATTATAGGAAGAGAGAGACCCATTGCAGCTTTCAAGAAGGAACTTGCAGCAGAGTACGAGATGCTTGATATTGGATTGATGCATTATTTCTTGGGATTGGAGGTTTGGGAGGAGCCTGGACATATTTTCCTGGGGTAGGGAAAGTATGCGGTTGATATTTTGAGGAGATTCAGGATGGAGGATTGCAGGCCTATGTCGACACCTATGATCACCAACTGGAAGAAGCTTCATGCTTCTGAGGGAGAGTTGGTGGATTCTACTTTATACCGTCAACTTATTGGGTCATTGATGTATCTAGACAACACTCGGCCAGATTTGTGTTTTGCAATGAACACTCTTAGCCAGTTCATGGTTGAGCCTAGGAGTGTACATTGGGTCGCTGGAAAACATGTGTTGCGCAATCTTTCAGGGATAGTGGATTTTGGTTTGGACTACACAAGGTCAGAGGGGATCAAATTGGTTGGTCATACAGACTCAGATTGGGCAGGCAGTGTGGCAGACCGGAAGAGCACTTCCAGATGTTGTTTCAGTTTGGGCTCGGCAGCAATGCCATGGTTCAGTCGAAAGCAGAAATCCGTTGCATTGAGTTCTGTTGAGGCTGAGTATATGCAGTGTTCCACGGGGACGCGTTTCCACCTTTCCTGCGTCCCGGGGACTTGGGGACTCCTGGGCGAAACTTTCCCTCCCCGACCATGCCCCTGGAAATTTTTTTTAATGTTTTCCCATTATTTTCACATTTTACAATTCCTACTTGGTACTACTTAGAAAATAAACTGATATATTTAGTATTTACAATGCACAATCATTAATATACATCAAATGAATTATTATTTTTGATATTTTATTTTATTTTTATAATTTTAGAGACGTCCCCACGTCCCCCCCGAAATATCCCTAAATTTGGGGGTGGTCTCCACGCGTCCCGAATGTGCATTTCCCTGCTCCCGCGTCCCCCCGTCCCGAAAACTTGGGGGAACATTGAGTATATGGCAGCCAGTTTGGCCAGCTGCGAGGCCTTATGGCTTCGCAAGTTGTTGGTGAATCTATTTGGTCAAGAGCTTGGGCCTACGGTGATTTACTATGACAATCAGAGTTGCATCCAGCTCTCTAAGAATCCGGTTTCCACGACAGGTCAAAGCACATTGAGATCAGATATCATTTCATCCGAGACTATGTTCCGAGAGGGGCAGTTACGCTTCACTACATTTCCATTGATGAGCAGGTAGCAGACATTTTGACGAAGTCTTTGGGGAGGGGCAAGTTTATCTTCTTCAAGAACAAGTTGGGAGTGGTGCAGAACACCTTCCTCGGTAATAGAGTGTTAATTTTGTACCTAGGGAAGTGTTCCCCTAAGTGACTTTAGCTTCAGTCACTTAGTGAAGGGAAATAATGTGAACCTTGCATTAAATGACTTAAGTGACATTTAATTTGACTTTAGAGCATTAAAGTCGGTTTTTGATAAATTTAAGTGGGTGAGTGAAATTAATATTTTAAAAATAAAATATGAGCAATTAATTTCAACCGTTGATCTAATTCATTATTAGCCTTTGGATTAGATGCCTCTTCACCTACCTAGGGTTATGAGCAAAAAGCAAGGAAAAGGCATTTGCATTTATTCTTGAGAGAAGGAAGAAGAGAGAGCAGAAGAAAAGAGAAGGGCATAATTTTGAAACATAGCTGAGAGTGATTTTCAGTGGACAAGAAAACCAAGGTCATTAACTACTGGCACAGATTTCGTGGAAGTGTACGGCCTCATTTATTGCAGGCACAAAAATCGAGGAAGTGTACAACAAGCATTTATTGTGTGCACAGAAATTGAGGAAGTGTACAGCCTCATTAACTGTTGGCACAGTTTTCGAGTAGTATGGTTGCATTTATTGCAGACCGTACAGTATGGTTTCAGCACAGTTTTCGAGGGCAGTTTTGGGCACAAAATTTGAGGACAGTACATGCACGAGTTTCGAGGTCTGTACGGCATCATTTAATGATGTCCGTACTGTACGGATTTCCAGCATTTATTGCACAGAAATCGAAGGCAGAATATTTCCTTTTGCACAGAAATCGTGACTGAAGGTTGCTGCTATTTCGGCACATTTTCCGAGGAAATATTGCACAAAAATCGAGGCAACATCTGCATGGAAAACGAAGAAGCCTGCTGGTTGAGATAAGTTGCATGTTGACTGTAAATGAATGCCTGATTTTTCCTGAAGCTATTAATAAAACCTCTCTCTCTGACTGGTTTTTCCAGGGCCATTGACCAAAAATTATTGTGTTCTGTGTTGAATGGCGTGCTGATATTTATTTTCTGTCAGTGAAAAAAAGTAGTTACAGCAATGTTTTAAGTCTGAAAAATTAATGTTTATTTCCTGCATTTTATTTTCTGAGAATGAAATAAACAATGACAATTTTTACTTATAAACTGGTGGCTGAAAACTAGTGAAAAATCTACATATTAAGGTGCAATTCATGCACACCTAAAATGATCACAGCCAGTAGGCTAGTGTGAACCTCAATGAAGTAGTCTGCTTAAAACCATATCACCTTGTCATACACATCCAGTTCAATCAATTTCTAGCTACCATCTTTTGTTGTTGAATCTTTGGTTCTCTGTCAGCTTTTTGGATGCTAACAGTTATCTTGCAATGTACCTAGTAATAGAAGTAAAGGAAGTATATTATAATTGCAGTAGCATAACTGTAGAATATTTTAAAGGTCACCAGTTCCTACCAAAACATAAACTAGCCTACTCTATTACTTGGACAAATTTCTATATATCTTCTTAATTTCTGAGAATCAAACAGAAAAAATTGACATGCGCTTAATATTTGAAAAGTTGCAAGTCTTATGTATCTTCACGTAATCAGGAAGTACCAACCATATATCCAGAATTATTGACATGTCAGGAAAAGAAAAAAGGTTCTAAAGTTAGCAGTTGATGGCAGCAATGACTTGATGGATATAAAGGAAATGGATAAACGCTAGAATTTGTCATCAATTCCTACCATGAAAGGGAATCTCTCACTTCTTGCAATGTCAAATGCATGTATGAACTTGAGAAACTAAATGATGTAGTAAAATTTTACGAATAATGTTTATGCAGATACTTTAGGCAAATTCCTAGGAACAATGCGGGAGTTGGATGTGCATGTTAATTTGCATTCAGTATTATCTGAAATGTTCAGACAATAGGACTG
>LPNX011117708.1:57030-80730 GCA_001517045.1 Pseudotsuga menziesii
CATCAGATATATCGCTCTTTGGTAGGATTTTTCTCTCTAATGTATACCAACACCTTGGACTTGTTGTACTATGATGATTATGGTGACCTATGCCTATATTATATGTATATTGATGCCTAAACTTGTGTTTGTTGATTTTTGTACCTAGGAAAGTGTTCCCCTAGTGACCTTTGCAATTAAGAACTTGAGATGAGTTTTTATTTTCACTTTAGAGAATAAAGTGATTTTTTGATAAATTTAAGTCTGGTGAGTGAAATTAATTTTTGGAGAGCATTAACACTGCATTTAATCTCATCCATCCATCTAATTCATTTTGGGCCCTTGGATTAGATAACCATTCAGCTTCCTCACTTAGACACCAAAAAAGCGTGGGAAGGCATTAGAGTCTAATTCTGTTTTTTCATGAGAGTTGGAGAGCACAGAAGGAGAAAATTTGCAGGCAAAGAGAGAAGAGCAGAGGGCACGATTCCCAAGACCGTACTGCAACACTAAACAGTTTTCCGTACAGCACACATCTCGAGGCAATTTTTGGGCAAAAATTTCAACACATTTTTTCTAGGCACAGAAATCGAGGCATCTCGTGCAGTCTGTTTAGTGGGCACGAAAATCGATGCAGTCTGTATAGTCAGTTTGGCACAGTTTTCGAGGCAACAAGTTGGCAAAAACTTTGACTGTAAAATTTCTGAATTCAGTCAATTTGCTGACCACTATGGTTGAGATAAGTTTATCTCGGTTTTTGCTATACTTTAATTTTACTGCAGAAAATAAAATTCTCTTTCTGTAGAACAAGTTTTCCCCGGAGGTTGGGGTTTTTCCTGGGTCATTTGACCCAAAATTTATAAGTCTGATTTCTTATCATTTATGTGTGAATGTGTAATAACCTATTATTGTTCCTGCTTCCACCGATGCACAAGCACTTTCTGCCTTCAACAAGAAGAACATAAAGGCTAGAAAAATTATTCCAGATGCAGTTAAAGATCATGTGATCCCACACATCTCTAGTAAAACCCGTGCATATCAGATGTGCGATGCTATGACCAGCTTGTTTCAAAGTTCAAATGAAAATAGCAAAATGGTGTTGAGAGAGAAATTGAAGAGTATCAAGATGGCCAAAGCTGAGGGAGTGATTCCCTAACTTACTAGGATCTCTCGAGTGAGAGATGGGCTTGCAGCAGTGGGGGAGGTTGTTTCTGGTTCTGACCTAGTGCAGACAGCTTTGAATGGGGTTGCAAAGCCTTGGGCTGTTTTTCTGGAGGCTATAGTAGCCAGGGAAAACTTGCCTTCTTGGGACAGACTTTGGGATGATTTTGTTCAGGAGGAGACCCGAAGAGGTCTTGTGCAGGGCAGCTCTTCTACTAGCAAGGAGGATGAGGAAAATATGGCTTTGACTGCAAAGGGAAAGAAGAAGTTCAAGAAGGTTGGGGTTAAGCAGTAGGATGGACAGAAGGACTTCAGCACTGTAAAGTGCTTTGCTTGTCAAAAGCTTGGGCACTATGCTGGACGGTGCCCACAGAAGAAGAAAAAGTAGCAGCAATCAACAGCTTCAGCGGAGGTTGAGGAGTTTACAGTAAGATCTGAGAGAGTTTTAGCTCTATGTTGGCCATGTTGATAGAGAGAGAGCATCCATCATCACCAGTGCAGACATTGATATTGAGAGGGAGTATTCTTTGTTGACTGGCCATTCTTTCAGTGCATCCACCACCAACACTTGGTATATTGATATAGGAGCTTCAAGCCACATGACAGGTGCTCAAGAGATGTTCTCCGAGCTTTCACAGACAAGGATATATGTGGAGGTTGTGTTGGGGGATGACACAGTTTTCAAAGTTGTTGGGCGTGGGACTGTTATATTTCAGAGAGAGTCCATGAATCCCATGACTTTGAGGGACGTGTTGTTTGTACCGAGGCTGAAGAAAAACTTGATATGAGTTTCCATGATCAAGGATAGGAGTCTTGGGGTATCTTTCCTGGATGGACATGTCTGAGTATTCCCCAAGACTACAGGACCATCTGCTTCCTACACCATTGGAGTCAGATGTGGGAAGTTGTACAAGCTCTTGTTTCATCCCCAGCATGCTTTGAGGCATAGCAACGACAGTGAGCTTTGTGATCTATGGCATAAGAGGATGGCGCATCTGCATCATCCAGCTTTGAGGATGTTGAGGTACATGGTTACAGGGTTTCTTGAGTTCAGCACTAAGCACAGTGATGTATGCAGGGGGTGTGCTTTGGGAAAGTACACCAAGGCTGTTTTTATGAGCAATGATAGCAGGTCAGCATGAGTACTTGATTCGATATATTCCGATTTGTGTGGTCCTACGTCATCTATATCTCTGAGAGGTTTTGAGAATTACGTGACATTCATCGATGACCATTCCACGAAGACCTGGATCTACTTCCTGAGGAGCAAGAAATCTGAGGAGGTCTTGCAAAGGCCCCAAGAGTTCAAAGATCTTGTGAAGAACCAGACTGGGAGGAGGATTCGGTCACACAGATCAGATAACAGGGGTGAGTATACCTCCAAGGAGTTCGATGTGTATTTCATACAGGAGGGCATTAGCAGACAATTGACTGTACCATACACTCCTGAGAAGAATGGAGTGGCGGAAAGGAAGAACTGATCTATTGTTGGAGTAGCGAGAGTTATGTTACATGAACAAACACTTCCTTTCTTTCTTTGGGCAAAGGCATGTAGTACAACTGTAAACCTTTAGAACAGGAGTCCCCATCATGCCTTGGGGAACAAGACTCTTGAGGATCTCACAGGCAAGAAGCCTGAGCTGAGTCATTTTTGCATATTGGGTTGCCTGACTTTTTCACGTGTCCCTTCTGAGAAGAGGACAAAGCTTGAGCCCACAGCAAGCAGAGGCATCTTTGTCGGGTATAATGAGACTTCAAAGGCCTTTCGCATTTATCTTCCTTCCCTGAGGAAGGTTGTTGTGAGGCGGGAAGTGAGATTTGAGGAGGAGCAGGCGTTCAGGAAGTCCAGAGAGTCAGTGCAGGGAGAGCAACAAGTTCCCACACCTCAGGAAGCTTCACAGGTACCTTTAGTACAGGTGACAGGTTCATAGGTTTTCGAGGTTACTGGACCGCAGAGTACAAGCACAAGATCTTTAGCTTTAGCAGTTTAGCCAGCAGGTTCTTCGGGAACAGGTTTTGGTTCTCAGGTCACAGGTTCACCATACAGAGTTACTGGATCACAGATTTCACCAGTTGTTGGTTCACTAGATCCTGGTACACAGGTTTTTAGGCCTTCTACTTCTGGGAGTTCCTCAAATGATGATAGACCAATTTGGGAGTAACCTTCAGGGAAGAAGAAACCTAAATGGCTTCGGGAGACCTTGAAGAAAGCTAAGGATTTTGGAACGCCCAAGGAGCCAGTGAGGGCTATAGTGATGTCAAACAGGTTGGGTATGGCATTGGTTGCTAGTCTTCGTGATTCAGAGCCATCTACTTTTGAGGAGGCCCCTCAACATCATGTTTGGAGAGATGCCATGATGGAAGAGTATCATTCCATCATGAAGAATGATGTTTTGGAGATAGTTTCGAGACCTGAGGGGAAGTCAGTGGTGACTTCTTGATGGCTTTACAAGGTAAAGCATGCTGCAGATGGCAGTGTTGAGAAGTACAAGGCTTGATTTGTGGCGCAGGGGTTTTCACAGGTAGAGGGAGTTGATTACGATGAGACCTTTGCACCGATTGCTCGTTCTACTTCTATCAGATCATTCATTTCCATTGCTTAGAAAATGGGTTGGGAGATCCATCAGATGGATGTGAAGGTTGCATTTCTCAATTGAATCATACAGGGGGAGATTTATGTGGAGCAGCCATAGGGCTTTGAGATTCATGGAGTCTCAAGTGTGCAGGCTGAAGAAGGCCTTGTATGGGCTGAAGCAAGCTCCTTGAGCTTGGTATTCTAGGATAGACTCTTGCTTGCTTTCGATGGGTTTTCAGAAGAGTGAAGCGGATCCGAATCTCTATTTCACATTGGTTGGAGATGATCCGCTCATTCTTCTGGTGTATGATTTGTTTATCACAGGTGAGGAGAGACCTATTGTAGTTTGCAAGAGAGATCTTGCTTTAGAGTATGAGATGATTGATATTGGGTTGATGCATTATTTTTTGGGATTGGAGGTTTGGCAGGAGCCTAGTCATATTTTCCTGGGGCAGGGAAAGTATGTCGTGGATATTCTGAGGAGATTTCGGATGGAGGATTGCAGGACAATGTCTAAACCTACGGTCACCAACTGGAAGAAGCTTCATGCTTCTGACGAAGAGGTTGTGGATCCTACCTTATCTCATCAGTTCATAGGTTCTTTCATGTATCTGTTCAAATATAGGCCAGAATTTTGTTTTGTCGTGAACACTCTCAGTCAGTTCATGGTGGAGCCTAAGAGAGTGCACTAGGTTGCCGCAAAACATGTGTTGAGATACCTTGCAGGTAAAGTGGACTATGGTCTGGATTATAGGAGATCGGATGGGGTTAGGTTGATTGGCTTCATGGATTCAGATTGGGCAGGTAGTGTGGCAAACCGGAAGAGCACTTTCGGATGTTGTTTTAGTTTGGGCTTGGTAGTAGTGTCGTGGTTCAGTCAGAAGCAAAAGTTTGTTGCTTTGAGTTCTTCAGAGGCTAAGTACATGGCAACCAATCAAGCTAGTTGTGAGGCACTGTGGTTTCCCAAGTTATTGGTGGATTTATTTGATCAATACTTGAGGCCTACGGTGATTTACTATGACAATCAGAGTTGCATCCAACTCTCTTAGAATCACGTATTTCACGACAAGTCAAAGCATATTGAGATCATGTACCATTTCATCCTTGATTATGTTCAAAGAGGAGCTATGGAGTTGCAATACATTTCGACTAATGAGCAGGTTGCAGATATCCTGACAAAGTCTCTTGGAAGAGGCAAGTTCATTCATTTCAGAGACAAGTTGGTTGTGGTGCAGAACACCTTCCTCGGTAAGAGGGAGTGTTGAATTTTGTACCTAGGAAAGTGTTCCCATAGTGACTGTTATCACATATACATTCTGCAGCTGGGCTACCATGATGCAGCATACAAACTTGTCTCTATTTCTATTATGGGATACCTTTTACATGGGGTATCAGCATGGATCTTTACAGCTACATTTCATTTCAGATCCTTGTTCATCAGATTTTCCTTGCCAAGACTGAGATTCAGGAGTCCATTGAGATGCTTTTGGTGATCATCTAGTTCATTGTAGTAGAGCAACAGATCAGTGTTGGTACACACAGTTATAGAGGGGCTTATCAGATGGAAACAGGTATATTTCGTGAGATCAGGTATACACCTCCTTGGTTTATTTTTGCTCTATGATGTATGTCAAATACCTATGCTTATCATGTTAGGATGATTATGGTGACCTATGCTTATATCTATTGTGCTTTAACCCGTGTTATGATTAATTAAGGATTTTGATGTGAAGACTGTTGCTTATGCCATGCTTGTACAAATTGTAAACCTTGGTGCTAGGATGGTTCCATGTCATTTGTCCCCGTCCGCCTAGTTCATCCACCTTGATTTTGTTCCATGACTTAGACTGATTGAGACTTGTGAGATTGAAGATCATTTTCCCCATTGTGACCCCTATGTATGATAGACTCCATGTTGTTCTATGTCTCTGGCTATGAAGTATGTGGCTTGGAAGTATGTGGCTTCGCAAGTGTGGATGAGTTCACAAGGTAGTTCTCCTTTAGTCCTCAAAGCAAGTGCTCCACCATAACAGTGTTGCTAAACACTAAAGCATCGGAATGCATAAAAGCTATATCTAAAAGATGCAAAAGTTAAATTTTTAAAAGTAGTCAATGTCCATCTTGACCACTCATTTCTTGTATAATGTAAGGCTCAATCTACACTCTACAGGGGCGGCAAGGAGAGGCAAACCCGTCAGGGCTATGGACTGCTCACTGGCAGTGGGGCTAGGCCTTAGGCATTTACTGAAGCCCAGAAGGCTTTCTAGGGCACCTGTCTTTGTCAATACTAAAGCCCAGAAGGCTTCCAGGGAACCTGCCTTTGAAGGTTGACCTATGTTGCAAATAAAGTGCAAAGGAAAACTTGTTAGACTCTAGGGGAAACATATCCAAGTACTTTATCCATTTGTGAGACACCTCCATCCCCTATTGCTATCTGGCATACATATGTCACCTTGGTAGAGTATATTATGCAACATTCGGATAGATCACTAAGTTAAAATCGGTTGAAAGTCATTTCCCTTTGCCTAGACCTTGTTCTTCCATTCTCACCCATCTGGAGCACATTGTTTACACTTTGTAAGTATGGCATGAACTATCAAACTTCCAGAAAGTTCCAAGATTTCTCAGAAGCACATGTACATCTTATTATTATTATTATTATTATCTGTCACCATGATTATGAATAACTGATTTATGCTTGGTTTTGATATACAATATTGGAGCATTTGGATGCCTACAGGATCATATGGATACAGTTTCTCACCTTCAGTTTGGGTACTTTGACCTAGTCAACCCAATTGACCAAAGTCAAACATGGTTCCCAAGGCAGTGACTCAAAATACAACATGGCCTATATTTGTTCTAGACATGCCCAGGACCAATGCTGTCGTTTCAGTTTTGAGAGTTTGGGCCCAATTCTCCTGATAAGTGATTATTATCACTTAATTATTGGCTAAATGATCAAATTTTATTCTAGATGGCAGTATGATTGGTTCTGCTAGAGCATAGCAGTGTTCTAGGGGGTATGAGTAGTCACTTATACCATTCTTCTATGTCTTCAGATCATCTAGAGCAGTTAGTTTGCCCCAATTTGCACCCTGGACAGAGTTATGGTGGATTTATCATTTCCCAGAGATTGTACCAGCAAAAAATGAACTAGAGAAGTCACTGAAAAAATCGATTTGGCCTCCTGGGTCAAGGAAATGGCTTGGAATTTTGGCAAATGATGTTTCTCAACATCCCGGATAGTCCTCCAGCAATTTCCAGACATCAGACATTTGGATTATTTTTATCTTGGCTCAGCCAGTGAGGAAAACCCCCCAAGGGGCACCCCCTCAACTTGGCCATTCATGTATTTCACTGTTATATCTTATATTATGAAGTTGTAAAGGGGCCTAGGGTGAACTAAGCCCTTAAGTGACCCCTCTCATGTATTATTATGTCATACTTTATGTTATATTGTTAGTGAGTTGGGATAGGCGTCCTTGAGCAAAGTGCGCCCCCATGTTGACTTGGTCACTTGATCCATGTATTGATCTTGATATTTTCGATCTCCACCGTCGAAGATGTTTTAATCTCGATCGTCAGATGATAGTTGGTTAGAATGTGGGCACACTGTCTAGCTATTTAAGAGAGGTGACCCCTGTTAAAATTTAAAGGTTAGATACGTTTTTATCACAAGTAATAAACTTAATACGAGAATATATAAACAATTGTGAATTTAAACTAAACTAAGACAAAAACAAAATATTTTTCATCTCTTTCAACTTAACGCTCATGTTATCACATATCTAGTAGCCGGGCTACCATATTCTATTTTTCAGATTCGGTACATTTTTCAGCCAGCTCCCCTACATATGAGATGCTTGTTGAATTATTGTAACTTCGAAGTGTATTCACTTATTGTCCTCGATGTTCCTATCGGGAGAATCATTAATATTGTACTAGGTCAGTAAAGAGTCATGAGGAAAACCCCTCCGTTGTAAGTCAAGTTATTAGCACCCTCCGGAATATAATAATGAGTTGTTTTGAGTCCTCCTAGAGTAGTCGGCCCAGTCAAGTTTAGCGGGGCCGACTTGGTTGAGTGAAATGTCAAGTGAACGAAAGAATATAAATAGGAGAGAGACGCTCCTCATTTTGAACACACAGTCACACACTTGTGTAGCGCATAAGAGAGAGAGAGAGAGAGAGTTGTATCTACAAGGAGGAGAAGGACCAATCTGAAGTCTTGTCTTTTATCTTTTTTGATCATCTATATTGAGGAAACGTTTCTTGCTGGGTTTTTCCCTTTAGGGTTTTCCCAGGGTAAATCTGTGTTGATCTTGTGATACTGTTTCTTTCAGTGATCCTGTCTATATGCTTTTGTTGTGCAATTGAATTGAATGTTGATAATTTAGCTTAGCATATGGAATCTTAACATGGTATCAGAGCTAACCTGAATAGGATAGCTTTCACATGGTGAAAATGCCCTCTCTCTCTCCTCGACAAGAAATTAGGGTTTTGGGAGAAATTTTGATTTTTGAAGATCTGATTGCATGGAAAGTTGTGCCCTCCTAGAGCGCATCTACTGAGCCTGAGATCGAGATTTTTGAGTGGGTAGATCTCCGAAAAAGTCAAACCCTAGTTTGACACTGGAGCAAAAAACTGCAGAAATCCAAAGAACCAAAAAACTGCACTGCAGAATCTCAGAAGTCAGATTTGAAAGGTGAACACTTGAGATCTCCAGAAACCAAGCACACCAGTCAACTCGCCTCAGTCAAGTGCATCTCCTGGTAAAATCAGTTTCTCATTTTGCAGAATTTCAATTTTTTGTAATCTCCTGGCAAGATGGCCCCAAGCACCAAGCTTGAGGGCAAACTAGAAGGCATAGAGAATTACAGGGCATGGAAATATAGAATGGGCCTCATTCTCAAGGAGAATGATCTTGAAAAATATATTAAGGATGAAGTTGCAGAACCTGAAGAAGTTGAAGCTAAGGAGAAGCACAAGAAGGATCTGATTAGGGCACAAACGATTATTGCTGACTCTATCAAGGATCACTTGATCCCTCAAGTGTCATCCAAGAAGACTTCGAAAGAAATGTATGATGCCCTAGCAAGGATGTATGAAGGTAGAAACATCAACAGAAAGATGAATCTAAGAGCTCAATTGAAGAGCACCAAGATGAGTCATAGAGAATCCATCCAAAACTATTTCACAAGGGTCTCCCAGTTCAAGGAACAACTAGAAGCTATTGGAGACAACCTTGATGAAGATGAGTTGGTTATGACTGCTCTTAATGGTCTCACTAGACCCTGGGAGTCATTCATCCAAATGATGTGTGCCAGAAAGGAAACCATGAAGTTTGATATTGTATGGGAATATTGTATTCAAGAGGAGGCTAGAGTGTCCAATAGAGATGCTCAATCCCCAAGCATTTGAGAGATATGTTGGATGATTGGGAAGAGGAAATGGTGATTCAGCAATTGGCTGGTCAGAGAGACCGTACTCGCCGAAAACATTACTGGTCCGTCAAGAACATGCTCGCCCTGGTTTTTTTGCATTCTCAGAGGATTACTCAGGAGAACAATTCATCTCCTTCCCCTTCTCCTGTACTTCACATACCTTCCTCACTGGGGCCTTCTCAGGATCCTAAACCTCCTGAGAAACACGACATGCAGCAAAACAAGGAGATCTTGACAGTTCAAGACAAGGCAGAAATTGGGACTACAAGCGGCCATAAGCGAAAGCATGTGGAATGCAAAGGCTTGGATGATCCCTCTTCAATCCGGAAGACAGTTGGACTTCCCATCAAGGAAGGCAAAGACAGCTCTGCCCATCAAGAGCTTACCATTGTCCAATCCTAGAGGAGAAGCCTGGAGATGCAGATTCCATCTGCAATCTCAAGTAATTTCATGGTCTTAGTTTTCATAAATAGTTTGGTAGCAAATAGTTCTGCTACACTTTTGTTTATAGTAGCACTAAGGCAGTATTTTCTCATTTGTCATTTTGGACTCTGTAAGCCCGGTTCCCACTCAGGGACAGACCTTATATGCAGTTTTTTTGAGAACCTGATTTCCCTTGCATGGGCAGGCCAACTATTGATATCAGTCTAATGTTTTGGTTTTGTATGGGGCCTTTAAGGTCTCCAAGATACTCTGAAACTCTTTTGCCTGTACTTTTATTTGTACAGCAATATAATTTCACTCTGGAACTTAAAAAAAAAGATATTAAATGTAAAATGATACATCATACATTAATTGTCAATAACTACTAAGTCAAAACGGAACAGACAACATTTCATTTTTAATACTTCTTATATTCACAGAAAAATACTTCTGAATAGACAAAACATTACCTCAAATATATATTATAAATGCATCTCATCTACTATCTATTACCAATTCCCTCTGCCCCTTTTACCTGCAAAAGCAATGGGTCCTAATGTTCAAACAAATCCAAAATCAGCATGTTAGGACCACCAAATCCTTTCTTTTAGATTCACCTAAATTGGTAAATACCTTTTTTGACAGGACCTAAAGGTATCCAGATAAATTCAGGGAAAGTGCCATGTCACCTCACACAATCCCTCTCACTTTGGGTTAGTTCTTTGCTAACTTCATGGGGGTTATCTCTAAATGATTTGAGGCTTCAACTGTGAATTCCTAGGGCAATATGGTACTTCAAACCTGTGACAGAAACTTGCTGATTCTGCACTATAATACCTAAAAGTTTGCAGCTTATTCTTCAAATCAGCAAGTGTTAGCTTCATATTTATGATTATAACTCAAAAAAGGTCTAAATATTCGTAAATTCACAATAATGTCCATGTGCCTCTGCAATAAAAGTTGCAGAACAGCAAACTAATAACATAAAACATGCAAACAAATCACCATAAATCAATATTTTACTGCTGAAATACAGCTTTCCCTCGACAAAATCTGCAATTAAGCTCGCATAAAGCAATGACTTCCAATGTATTTTTCCTTTAAATGCTTATAAAATCAAGTATTTTTAAGATGATTGGTGCCTTGTCCTTCGAAAATGGAGTGAAAGAAATAAAACTTGTGAGGCAAATGACGCCATTTGAATCTCACAAATTCATGTACTTAAGAAGTAAAAATTAAAACATGCAAGAGCTACAGATAGATAGAATTCTTACACACAGGTATGCTCAGATTGGCCGCAAAAAAATGTTGATTTGATCTCCATTTTTTATAAATAATACTTCTTATACTCACATAAATATATTTACATCAGCAATGAAAAACACGAAGGCAAGTCTATACAATATCACTTATATCCTCTTCCTCAACACTATTAAAGTAGATATAAAGTCTGAATAGGCACCAAGCTCTAACAACTTGGCATCTTTGATAAGCAAGTAACCTATTGCCATTAGTTGCATGCATACCTCATCTCTCCAAATATGACAAAAAGTTGACCACGTTCTCAAAAACACACTTACAATGAATTTCCAAAGGACAAACAAAGCAGAGATCCTCACATAGTGATAAATTCCATTAAAAAAAAAGCAAAATAAAGAAAGGGAGTCACCAAACAACACTGCACACCAATTGTTAGATTTTCATATGATTGTAGCAGTATATCTTAATTGCATTAATCAATAGGATCACCAGAAGATAGACAAAGCACAAAACAATAACACGAGTACTTTTATCCTGGGAAACCCAAAGAAAACCCAGCAACCTTCATTTAGAGATAATAATTCTGATATCAGTGTACAATAAAGAAAGAGAAAAGATGAAAGAATCTTCCAGAGATAGAAACCCCAAAAACAGTCTTCTCCTTCAGTAAGTGCGAACTTCTCTCTCCAAGAATATTGTGAACTTCTCTATGTAGCTGTATGTTATAATGAGGAGGGGCACCTCCTATTTATACTGATTTTCCACTAGGAAAAATAAATGGGGCCGACTTCTCTTGGGGGAGCAATAAAAATTTATATTTTATAATTTTCTTTTCTTTTTTTTATTGTTGGCTTTTCACCCTAAGATTTACATTGATCTTTCTAGGGTTTGTATAATGAATTACAACAAGTTCAACTCCCGTAGGAGGTACAATACAAGAATAATAACAATAGCTTCTGAAGTTGCACAAATTCCAACACTCCTTCTCAACAAGGAAGGTATTCTTCGGTCTTCATCAACTCACGATCATCTGGGTTTCATCTGTACATCTATATTGTCTCTATTGTCTCTAAACGTACTGAAGGTTGTCTTGAATTTGTTCTATCCGGATGTCTAAGAGAAAATCTTCTACTACCTATCTGTCTCTATTGCCAATGGAATACTTTCATGCCTAGCTAGAGATCCTGGATGAGCACACGTGCACGACCATCTACTACATGTCCGTCTCATCTGTCAATGGGGTACTCCCATACCTGGCTAAGAACCTAAACGAGTAGAGGTACCTATGTAATCACATGACCATTTGCTACCTGTCCGACTCATCTGCCGATGGGATTTGTCCCATACCTGAATGAGCACCTGGACGAGCAGAGACACATGTGTGAACCCGACTATCTATTACCTGTCTGTCTCATCTGCCGATGGGATTTCTCCCATACTTGGATGAGAACCTAGACGAGTAGAGGTACCTGGAAAAAAGTACGATAAATGTCTCTTAGTCATCTCTCCCTCTCAAGGAGGGATGTGTTCTCTTCTACTCCAAGTCTTTCGCGAAAGTATTCAAATTTCACCCGGGGAAGAGGCTTGGTGAGAACATCTGCAGTCTGGTCATCTATCGGAATATATTGTATCTCGAGTCTCGACTGTGCCTTTCTACACCAAATCACATATGAAGTGATACCGAATTTCTAGGTGCTTTGACTTGTTGTGAAAAACTGGGTTCACTAACATCTGCACACAACTCTGGTTATCACAATGAATCATAGTTGGCTCTGGAATCTTTCCAAACAATCCTGGAAGAAGTTTACAAAACCAAACTGCTTCTCGGGTTGCTGAACTAGCAGCCATATACTCGGCTGCAGTACTGAGAGCTACTGAGTTCTGCTTCCTACTGCACCAGGAAATTACTACAGAACCCAGACTGAAACAACATCCTGAAGTACTCTTCCTATCAGTAGTGCATCTGGCTCAATCTGAGTCTGTAAAGCCTTGCAATTTCAAGTCACATGCTAAATCATATCCCACAGTGCCACGTAGGTATCTGAGCACATGTTTTGCAGCATTTCAGTGAATCTGCCTCGGTTCGCACATGAACTGACTGAGAGCATTCACAGCAAAACAAATATATGGTCTGGTGTTCGTCAGATACATCAAGGACCCAATCAGCTGGTGATACATGGTGGGATCAATCAAATTTGAATCTGAAGCAAAATCCCTCAGCTTCTTCAAGTTTGCATCCATCGAAGTAGCTATGGACTTGCATCCCAACATTCTGAATCTCTTCAGTATATCTATGGTGTATTTTCCTTAACCTAGGAAAATCTCCTTCTGCCTCTGCCATACTTCTAATCCCAAGAAGTAATGCATCAATCCAAGATCCTTCATTTCGAACTCAAAGGCGAGTTTCTTCTTACACCATATGATAAGTTTCTCATTTTTTGTGAGAAACAAGCCATTAACATATAGCACCAAAATCAATGGCTCATCATTCACAACCTTGTAGTAAAGGTTGGGGCCTGGACTCTGCATCGCTCTTGGTGAATCCCAGACTTACCAAGAGTCTGTCTATTCGTCCATACCAAGCACGGGGTACTTGCTTGAGTCCATATAAAGCTTTTTTCAGCTTGCATACGTGAGACTCCTTTCCATGGAGAACAAACCCTTCTGGTTGTTCAATATATACTTCTTCCTCAATAATACCATTGAGAAAGGTTGTCTCAACATCCATCTGATGCAACTTCCATCCCATAGTTGAAGCAATAGCAATGATCGATCTGATGGAAGTGTATCGGGCCACATGAGCAAATGTCTCATCATAATCAACTCCCTCTTTCTGAGAGAATCCTCTAGCAACAAACCTAGCCTTGTATTTTTCAATGCTTCCATCTGCTCCATGTGGAGTTTCATGCTTCTCTGCTTTCTACAAAGTCTGGTGTGCCCATCTAGGTCTTTTTCGGCTTACTGCCATAACTGTGGGAGCATCATCTAGCTCAACTGGATCAATAGGACTGATCAGTTTATTCCTTTCTTCAGAATCCCTCTTAAATTCTGGAGGGGGAAATGATCTCATCTCTTCATTGTCATCGATCTCCATATCAGATCCTCTTCCTTTTCAGATAGCCATTTCTTCTTCAAAGGTTACATCCTGGTTGACTTCGATCTGCCTCGATCCCGAGATGTATATTCTGTAAGCCTTTGAAGACTTGCAATATCCCACGAAGGTTCCCTTCTTTCCTGAAGGTTCTAACTTGGGCACATGAATGTAGATTGGAAGGATGCGAAGTAAGTATCCATCCTGGTGACAACCAAGTTCATCAACGATCCTTCAATTGTCTTGTTCGAATCACAACAGGATTGTCGTCAAGTTTCTATCATATGCAATAGACTAGAATCCTTGTCTTTGAGGCATAACTCCCTTTGTCTCTCAGAAGTTGGTTGAGTAAATCTTGTTGAAGCAACAGATAGACCGACATTTGTAGAAGCCTTCTGCTTCTGATCACCAAATCTTTGCATGAGATCATTCTGGGTCTGAGAGTCATAATTCATGCTTATAGAAGCTTTCTGCTTCCATTCCATCAGTATATCAATGGGATCACTTGTCCTTGTAGATCATGGCATTCCCTACAAGTCAAATCCCGTCAGATGGTTAGCAATATTTCATAATCAGTGTATTAACAAAATAATGTAGGCAACTTTTAGTCAATGCTTTGACACAGCACACATAAGGCCATTATTTGGATGCTTATGGTCTCCATTATAGCATAGAGTATGTACTACAAGTATGTTATAAAGGAGTTGTCATCCTAGATGGGTTTTGCAGCATGACAGGCTATTTAGACAATCATGTGTATAGCAAATACTACATAAGCCTACTTGTTAACTACCTGAATTTAGAAATGTAGATCTATGTAAAACATATTCAAAAACTACCAGATCTAATCTCCTAGAGCATGTAAAATCAAATACTTATCTTTTGTAGTTTTGTGGGTGGGCTCCCACTGTCAAAGTCCACTGATCTTCATATGCTTGCTTGACGATCATCACAATCTAGATCTTCATATCATTTCTTAGAAGAACTTCGAACAATCATCATTCCTTGGCTCCTAGTGAGGAGGGTCTTCTTCTACATCAACAAAAAAAAGCTTCATGCTTCCTTTTGTTTGAACTTCGACAACTACTGGCATAATGACCGTATTTCTTGCACCTGTAGCACTGTATCTAAGATAAATCCTTCTTCTCTTGTTTCTTCTGATTTGGGGGAGGACTTGATCTCTTATCTTGGTGCTTGTGATTGAAGGACTTCCTTCCCCTTCCCTTTCCTTTCTTAACATGAGATATGAACGCTTGATTTTCCTCAAGTTGAGTGCCATGAAGTCTTTGGCGTGTTGCTATTCTCGTTTCTTCCTAAGTGCATTCTGCCCATAGCTTATCAAATTTGGGCAGCTTGTTTCGACCACTTATAGTTTGGATGAAAGACTCACAAGATGGTGGGAGACCATTTAAGGTGGTAATAACGAGATCCGTTTCTTCAAGGTTGTCTCCATTGGACTTTAGCTTGTCCCGGAGCTCGGTGATCCTCATGAAATATGAGGCAATATTCTCAGACTTCGTCATCTTCATATTCAACAGTTTATTCCTTAATGTGAGAGTCACATTGATGCTACTGTGTTCAAATAACTTCTTCAAGGTTTTGAACATCTTCCTCCCTCTCGTCTTTTCTTAGATCTGAGGAACTAAGTGGTCTCTAATTGAGTCCACCAAAATCCTTCTCGCTTTGGCATCATTCTTCCTCCAGCGAGGTTTGTCTTCTTCGGCTTCTGGTTCTGGGATGTTTGCATTTACACACTGTAATAGGTCATTTTCTTCTAGTAGAAGAAGAACCCTAGGGTTCCAGGGGATGAAGTTGGAAGCCCCTTCCAGACGATCTTCAACCTTCATACTAATCATCTTGACTGCAGATCTGGATCTGAAACCCTAGCAAAGACTAGGTCAAAACTGAAGGTTGGATTTCTGGAAAACTGACTCCACAGGTGAATGCACCTTAGAGAGGCGAGCTGAAAAGAGGTAGAGTCGAGCCAAAACTATGGAGGAAGTAGGTCAAAAACTGAAACCCTACTTTTTGTTGCGGTTGTCGAATTAGGTCAAAAATTAAAAATTCTCAAAATTGAATTCTTCCTTCACCAAAAGATGTGCCCTCCTTAAAGCAAAATTCCCAAGGTTCTTTTCCTGCCAAAACGTTGAATGAAGGATTTGAAAGAGAAACCCTAGTTAAGACAGGTTTCCAATAGAGTCCTCACAATGGCTTCTTCTAGCAATGCTCTGATACCATGTTAGATTTTCATATGATTATAGCAGTGTATCTTAATTGCATTAATCAATAGGATCACTAGAAGATAGACTAAGCACAGGAACAATAACGCGAGTATTTTTATCTTGGTAAACCCAAATGGGAGAAAACCCAGCAGCCTTCGTCTAGAGATAATAATTCTGAGATTAGTGTACAATAAAGAAAGAGAAAAGATGAAAGTATCTTCTAGAGATAGAAACCCCAAAAACAGTCTTCTCCTTCAGTAGGTGCAAACTTCTCTCTCCCAGAAAACTGCGAACTTCACTATGTAGCTGTATGTTATAATGAGGAGGGGCGCTTCCTATTTACACTGATTTTCCACTAAGAAAAATTAATAGGGCCGACTTCTCTTGGGGGAGCAATACAAAATTATATTTTATAATTTTATTTTCTTTCTTTTATTGTTGGCTTTTCACCCCAAGGTTTACATTGATCTTTCTAGGGTTTGTATGATGATTACAACAAGTTCAACTCCCATAGGAGGTACAATACAAGAATAATAAGAATAGCTTCTGAAGTTGCACAAATTCCAACACCAATGCACTCTCCCCTAAAGAAGAGTCAGACGTTAGGTTTGCACATGATCCTTGTTGTACCACCAGCTGTATGGAAACATTATTCTTCATTTTTGCCAAAGCAGACCAGAGATGGATCAGTCCTTTACACTGAGCACAGGGATTTTGCATTTGTATTTGATGGTTGAGATCATATTATGGACAGAGCTTGACCCATTTTTGTAGGCAGAGCCTTGGAGCAGTTGCCCATGTTATTGCTAAGCCACTTCTATGGTCCCTTGCTATATTTTTTTGTACCTGTATATGTGTGTTGTTGTGCCTTGAGATGTATGGTTTTGGATCTTGGTTGCCACATTTCATATGTTGTTTATGATGTTCATTCTTCAGTTCTAGCTATGTATCAGATGCATGCCTAGAGGGTGTCATATATGAATTTTATGACTTATATTGATTGACTAACTAGCTGTATGATCTACTTTACATTTTTAATCTTTTGATGAGCATTATGAGTAGCATAATTACATAGCATTACATCTAGTAGTAACTCTTGTTTTATATACATATCTATATTTGACAGGGTCTTTGAAGTATTGCATGGCTCACAACCTATCTCTTGGCTCCATATACTGGCCTTATCGATCTTCCATTCATCCACCCCTGCTTATGAAAAATCCCATTGATCTGAACATGACTAAGTAACTCAAGGATCTTCTCCTCTGTGACCTCTTTTTTAGGATGGCTTCCATGTCTTCCACTGGTGTCTTGACCTTGATGTGTGTAAGAAAGCTTTCTGACCTCGTTGATATTTTTATGTTTTTAGACCCCTATGGATTGAGTGAGAGCTAAGATTGGTCTAGTCACCCAAAGTGTTACTCCCAAGGCTTAAAACAAATTTCCCCATCCTTGAAATTAGTTAGTGGTTGGAAGGGTAGGTACTCCTTGAATTAAGAGGTACTAACTATTTGCTCTAAAAAAGCATTATTGTGGCAACTCCATCGCACCTATGGACAGTGGCTGGCAGCTGAGCTAAGCCAAGTCATAACTGGTGCCCATAAGGCAATCCAAGGCCAATACCTTTCAGTCATTGGCCAACTAAAGGATTGCAAAGAAATAAAGCGCTTCAAAGAAATATCCAAAGAAAGAAAAGTTTAATTTTTAATGGGCTATTAATGGTTAATTTTTCCCAAGTTTTCAGCAAAATAGTCGGAGTATTAATTTAAATATTTGGGGCAGCCAAATATATTAGATGTCAGATTGGATTTGAGGATGGATTTGATGCATACCATGCTTTTAAAGGTAAAGGAACTCATCCAAAGTATTAGATTGAAAATTTGACCAAGGGACGATCAAGATCCGATTAATGGTGAATTATTAAAATGGCATCCTAAGGTTTAATTTTAAAAATTGCTAAGGTAAAAAATATATGGTAGCGGGACTCCGGAAAAGCAAAGTAATGACATGGTTCCTAAGGAAATGGGCCCCTAGTGACTTTTTTATCATTTCCTGGTCACTACAACTTGTATTTCACTTGATATAGCATGTGTTCACCAAGGGGGGGCACATTTTCTCCAGGGGGGCGCATTTGTTCACTCAAAATTAATGTTTGAAGATTGTAACTTGATGTGGGGTAGATTGTAACTTAATGTTTGATGTTATATCAAGAGTTAATAAAGGCTGATTTAGCAATCTTATTTAGGGAAACCCCCCTTGTACCAGAGGAGGGCCAGCCTAAAGTAAAGGGAGTTTCTACTAATGTGATAGTGGGTAGAACTTCCAAGAGTTCCACCAAGGTTTGTACTTTGGAAAATTGGACTTATCTTGTGTGCAGATTCAGGAAGTAACACCTTTCATCTTGACGTACACATTACCATGCCCATCTACACAGTGCTCCCTCCCTTCACCAAAAATCACCCTCTTTAACTTGGTTTTGTCTTCCACAAACTCAACAAACCAATCACTCCTATTAGTAATATGCTTTGAACTTTAAAGGTCCAGAATCAAATAACCAAACTACTAACTTACCTCTCGCATGATATGCAAAGGGGGAATGGTTCTACTAAGTTTTCTTCTTCATGTTCTATAACATGTTCTTAACCTAAACTACTAAGTTTTCTTCTTCATGTTCTATAACATGAGCCTACTTCCCCAACTTCCCATTGTTGTGTTGCTTGTCCCACAACCTTTTCCTACAATCTTTCCTAATATCTTCAAATTTACCACAATAATAAAACTTCTTTTTTTACTTACCTTAACAAAAAGAATTGTCATTGTGTTGTTATTTTCCTCTTGCTTTTGCTTCCCTTTGCCCTTGATCTTTGTTGCAAAGGCACTCTTGGACACTTCAATATTGCTTCCAAATTGTTTTTCCATTTATCCGTATGTAATAACTGACTACACAACTTCTCAAATGTGATGTCAGTTCACTCCAAATTGACATTCAAGGTTTCAACAAAATTTTCAGAATATGAAGGAAAGCTCTTTAAAGTAATCACAGCCATATCTTCTTCATCTACTTTTCCGCCTATTGCAAGCAGTTGATCCCAAATTTCTTTCAATTTCAGCAAGTGTTATAAAATTGCATCACCCTCGTCCATCTTCATCAAAAGAAACAAACTTGTAAGGTAAAAAACCCTACCTTTATCAGAAGTCACATGTATTTTACACAGCCTCAACTAAACCGTGAAGGCATCCTCTGCTCTTGCACTGGTGGGAGCATGTTGTATATCACAGACAACTTTATCAACATCGTCACTTCTCTATCCTTGAATCAAATTCTTATAGTCTCAAGATTCATGTTTGTAGTAGATTTATATTTAAGCTAATTGTTTTTGGACATGTCAGCCTCGAGGTTCATTCATAACCCCAAAATTTACGCTTGTCTGCCCTGCATTCAAGAAAATCTTGACATGGGATTCATGCTTACTATAATTTTTTCTCCAAACGTGTGTCTAGCAGTGCCTGTCAGCTGTCTTGAATTGCATGTATCAGTGTGCTTGACTATTGCCTCTAATTGTGTACCCCTCAACACATCTATTAGCAATCAATGCCTCAAATATAGCACCCAAATTCTATTGTTTAGAATCCAATTTGTTGAGATGCATGCCTAGATTATGTTGTGTCCAAAATCTGTTGCCTCTGGATGCATATCTAGATTCTACTGAGCAGAATCTTTTTCCTTGGGGCATGCACCTAAATTTTGTTGCGTAAAATCTTATACCTCAGGATGCACTCAAATTCTGTTGCACCCAGAATGTATTATCTCAAGATTTGCACCCAGAATATGTTATCTCTGGATTGGCCATTGGATATTCTCTGTAGCTGTATGGAATAGGTTACAAACATAGATACATACCCAGTTACAAGACAGAAAGATGAAATATTCAAACATACAACAATGATCCTTTGATTTCCAAAAATTATGACATCAAAATTCCAAACTACTAACCTCTAACGTGTGAGCTATGTGTCCAATTGCTTCAATGACCGCATTAGAAATCAACACAAGAAAGAAATTAGTCCTCTAACGTGTGAGCTATGTGTCCAATTGCTTCAATGACCACATTAGAAATCAACACAAGAAAGAAATTAGTCAATGAGAATGCCAATGAATCTGGTCAGTCTTTTTCCCCCTCAATAGCAACTAGAAGTTGACAATTGTCTAGAACATACAGTAAAGAAAACCTCAAGAAAAGACATTCCAATTAATTATAAATCTTACCTGTTACAGAAGCTTTCCTTTCAAGCAATTCATACACAGTTTCTACATAGTCTTTGTAGAAAGCAACAATTCCTGAATAGAAATTGATGCAATATTATCCAAGCCAGCATTTCAAAAATCCAAGCAGAGATCACCTTTCAGAAAACTATAAGATGCATTAACATTATTGAAGCTATCAAAGAAACTGAACTAACTTCTGTCTTTCTTGTCCAGCAATGCATTACACAAAATACTACAACGAGAAAGAGAGGAACAAAACCTGGATTTCCTGGAATGAATAAAACTTGAAGAGATGGTTTTTCTGCATGAAGCTCGAGTATCTCAGTCATGTGCCTGCATATATAGTATTGATGACATAAATCCCTGGATTTCCTACTACATTTTGTAAACCAAATATATTCAATGAGCTTAGTATAACTGCTGTTGCCAGTCTCTACCTTTATATCAGAAATAGCACATCATGTAATTGAAGATGCAAGTAAAGGACAAATGCATTAGTAAAAGCTAAATTCAAACCTAACAAATGAATGTGGATACTGATATAAAATCCAATATTATAAAGAAACCAATTTCCATACCCATAAACGTTATGCAAACGCAGCTTGGCATGCAGTTTATTTCTATCTGTTTCAAAGACTTTCTCCATCTGACCAGCAGTAACTTTCAGAAAACCTTTGCTATGGACAATGCACAGCCATCACTGTAGATTAATACAATCTATCAAAAAAGTTCACCGTCGGAAATACTTCTATAAGCTTCACTAGAGTCAAACAAATGGAATAGCACATGTGACAAACAATGACTTATGAGACAGCAGTATATAGAAAGCTAATACTAGTGATAAATTTGAATGATTGGAATATTATAATTTGTAAGAATTGTTGTAAACCTAATGAGCACTTTCATATTAAATTAGCCCCGCTCATCATGTCTACTTAACAGTTACTATAATAGATCCATCATAACACCATATTTGTTATATGCCGAGAGGTATCAAATTCCTCAGCATGCCAATATCGATGTTTATACACACACTCGATGAGTAAATAGTCTTTTAAGTAATTCTGGGTACGGAAACATTTAGATTGGCAGCTTGAGGTATTTGACACCTTTTGATGTATACAAATCAGATTTAAGATGGATATGTGCTAGGGTCTAGATTTCAAAGCTTTCTGACTTGGACATAGAATGGACTTGGCAAGGCCTTCAACTCAGAGTCAACTTACGACTCAGCTTTCAACTTATAGTGGACTCAGAAAAATTAAATAATACATCAAATATTTCAAATTTAAGAATATTTATATATATATATATATATATTCATGCACTTTAATGTAAACACAAATATGCAGAGACCGGATATGCAATTTTGTTTATCTATAATGTATGTTAGGGTACAAATAGGAAAAACATCAAAATACATAAACTATAACTTCTGATCTAAGAAACCGGACATGCTAGTTTTGGGCTACGTGTCCCGTGTCCGCGTGTCGGACACGGACACGCTGACAGAGCGTGTCCGACACCTCTCTGCAGCGTGTCCTGTGTTCAGACACTCGTGTCCTGTGACTGTCACTACGTGTCCCAAAAACAAGACACTCAAACCGAAAAAAAGTTGGCTGGGCCCTCTTTAAAAACGAATTTTCACTTATATTTTGTCATTTGCAAATGTTGGGAGAGCTCAAAGAGTGGTTTTTTTTGCGGGTGAAGAAGATTTGAAGGCTTGATTCTGATTTATATTGAAAATTTGTAAAAATTTGGAGCTATATGTCTATATTTTTAAATTTTAAGATATATAATTTTTTTTAAATATATATATATAACTTGTCCTACGTGTCCTGATTCCCGGGGTCACTGTGTCCGTGTCGGACACTCGAATCCCCGTGTCCCGTGTCCCCGTGACAGGTGACTTATCTTCTGATATACATTAAATTGAAGCTGTCTGAATATTCGATATATTCAGACATTAGACATAAACGTTGAGGTTCTAAATGGCCTCTAGAGTCCAAAATTCATCAAACTATAATCTAGTAACTAGTCAATTCCCTCTGTAATCAACTCCAAGTCAGTGCCAAATCAGCACCAACTCATCCACAACAGGCTGCCAAGCAAAATTCAACTCCAAATAGCCCAAACTCCAAACAATCCAAATGGGAAATTGATTTAGATAAGAAAGGTGAGGCAGTATATTTGTAAGGCATAACTACAGTTTCTGTTTCTTTTTTTCATGTCCAAGCTCTACAGGCAGGCTAACACGTCAGCTGACACAGACTTGGCCGGTTCAATGTTAACTCAATCAAGTAACTCATTTTAGATCTGACTCAATCAAGTCAAACTGAATCAACTACTAACTCAGTGTCTAGCTCCAGCTGAGTCGAACTGTTTTTTCCCAAAAGTCATCTGACTTAGCCAAGTCTAAAGCACTAATACATATGATAAAACACATAAGGGGTCATCCATGTATTTTAATTAGCTCAGGTTTTTTCTCCTGTTTAGCATCACATAGACAGATCCACACAAAGAATTAATGGATCAATACCCCCACCTGGATTGTAGAACGCACCTCTCAATGCAATTAGAGTTTCACTTCATCAAATTTGTTTCTCAAAGTGGAAGTTGCTTTTAAACAGCAGATTTTGCGTTGCTCCTCCAAATGTGCCGAGTTGATCATGTTCAGATCACAAGAGAGACAGAAGGATCGAATGGAACCACCAACAAAAGCTTAAATCAGCATAACCATAAGCACATCATAAAGAGAAGAAAGGATGAACCCATGAGCAAAAGAAACACAAGATATGGTGCCCATAGGCTAAGGAATTAATAACTATGAATCAATATGGTGCCCGGGCGCCTGTGCTTTAGCACGGNCGAACCCATGAGCAAAAGAAACACAAGATATGGTGCCCATAGGCTAAGGAATTAATAACTATGAATCAATATGGTGCCCGGGCGCCTGTGCTTTAGCACGGTATTGTTCTTTAATAAGTATCCGATATATCTACGTATATATAACAACTCAGCTATGTGTTATTGTATAAGGCTCATTGTGTAAGCTCACTCACAGATGCATCTTGAGTAACTGGTACCCTATTAAAACCACAAAGTCTCTCGATAGCACTAACTCGTTCGTTACACAGAACATATGCTAGGAACTGAAATGGATCACTTGNCAGATGCATCTTGAGTAACTGGTACCCTATTAAAACCACAAAGTCTCTCGATAGCACTAACTCGTTCGTTACACAGAACATATGCTAGGAACTGAAATGGATCACTTG
>LPNX011117708.1:80795-105444 GCA_001517045.1 Pseudotsuga menziesii
CTTGCAATACAAAGTTAATTAAACTCCTGTCCGATTCACTCATGGTTGAAAGGTTCTCCTGATACCAGCTAGCTGCTCTATTATTAGATAGAAATTTCTTATATTTAAAGGCTGCAGCACATGCTAATTGCATTCTGATATACTTGAGATACTCCTCACAATGTCCTTCAAAGAAAGCTGGGGCATCAGATGCAAATACAATCAAACTACTTGCCAAATCACGCTCGTGAAAATGAAATACTCCTGCGCGATAGATTCTACCACGGAAGTCCATGAATGCTGGCAAATAAAACTTATAACCTTCGTATGCACTGGCAAGAATTAAAATGAATTCCTCATATCTAGCTCGCTGCACCTTCTTAATTAAGTCAGTTAAAAACACATCACATCTACACACCTTCTTCACCTCTTCGTTTTTGAAGTAAAAGAACCTCAACAAGTCAGATGCCTCCTTTAGATTCCTATTCTCAAGAAGACCCACATCTTCTAAGGTAGAACGATTTTCTTCTATGAAAGACAAGACCTTATTGTTTATCTCAAAGGCTTGAAATTGAAGTTTATTCAATACATCGCACAACTCATTTGGAGAAGTCATTTTGATATAGAAATTGCTATAGTTGCGAGATGTTAATAGACGAAACCTGTTGTATACTTCTCCCGTGAGGCCGCTTAAGTATCCCCCCTCCATATCATCGAACGTTGAAGGTACTTCTGTTGAAGAGACATCTTTAGTAAATTGCCAAGGTAAGGGTGGGTAAACCATGGGAAGATTGAGCTTAATAGGAAGAATAATAAGTCAAAATCAAACATAAGATAGCAATTTCAAAGTATATATCGCCTATCTTGCTTAGAAGCAGGTAAGTACACCGTATGGCTTTTCTCAGTTTTCAATGTAATAATCTTCCTTTCTATCATAAACTCGACCAAGCCAACACCAATAGCATAATCACCCTTGAGCAATTTACCTCTCTTTTGAGGCACTTTGTCCTTACCTGCTGCTTTCTTAACACCCATATTAATGGCTTGCACTTTGATAGCTAACTGTATTTGTTGTATCAAAGTAGCTACCTTTATCACTGATAAACCCTGTAAAGGGTTGAAAACAGACCCTAGGACATTAATAAGGAGTGCCTCCAGCGTATATTTACCCATCACATTAATATATGTTATATCAGTCTCGGTTAGCTCACACTGCTTCGTTAAATATAACTTGGCATTAATCTTCTCCTTATTGATTAATAGGCCCACCATGCTAGGAATGCTTTTAAATACACTTTCCTCGTCAAAACTCATCGTAAGCTCCTCAATTCAATGCTGTAATACCCACAATTCATGATCACTCAATGGTTCGCCATTATAATGTTTAGAGTTGTTCAACAACTTGATCACAGCATTGTGATAGAGAGTAGAATTACTCTTCTTCTCCTTAACCATTGACATTGAAATATTGATTTCATCGTAAAATGACTGCCAAAATGACTCAATAATAGCATCCCTATCAACATCCTTTGATCCTGAGCTATCAAACATCCTGTATCTTATGTTTCGTAACGTACCATCCTGTCTCAGGCTATTAGTGACACTACCACTACCATAAAGACCTCTCATGTTATTCGTAAATGAATTCAGCATGTCATTTGAATGAAGCATGTTATTAGAAGAATGAAACGAATGAACGCCCATACCAACATAATAAGAGGCACCTATTGAGGGAACAAAATAAGAATGAGTTTGAGAGGCCACCATAGAACTCAAAAGTGGCATCGGAGACACTGAGAGGCCTCCATAGAACCCAAAAGAGGCATCAGGTCGAGAGGAAAAAGTATAAAAATCGTACACTGAAGGGAGAAGAGATAAAAAAGAGGAACCGACAGAAGGGAGAAGAGATAAAAAAGAGGAACGGACTGAACGAATAAATAAAAAAGAGGAATGGACTGAACGAACATAGAAACTACTGAGATTTGTCATGGTTGATTTTGATTTTTTTTTATTGTGTTTGAATGAAGCATGTTAAAGTCGTTCGGCTGTGAGGGCAAGGCTGGCCCAGTTCGACTCCTTCAAGGAGGCAGTGAAAAGGCACCCTAAAGAGACCCAGGCGCGCTCCCCCTGGCGGGATACAAAAAGCCAGGGGAGCGCTCACTACTAGCCATCACAACAGGCTAGGCAAGGGTCGGGGCTAGGGCAAGGGCCAGGGAAGGGGCAAGGGTCGGGGCTAGGAAAGGGGCAATGGCAATGGTCAGGGCAAGGGCAAGGGAAGGGCAAGGTTCAAAGAGGCATCCGAATAGGTTCGGGAAGGGTTCAGAAGAGCATCAGAAGGAGTTCGGAGAAGCATCGAAAGTAGTTTGGAAGGTGTTCGGAAGAGCATCAAAAGGAGCTAAGACAATGAGTGCTGATAAGTTGAAGTGTAAGGTGAATGACTGAGAGGGTTGGGGTGGCTACAAAGTGTGATGCGGTAAGTACTTGAGCCTTCAGCAGGTGGTGGATTTAAAAGGCTAGTCAGCATGGCTGGTAATGGTTGAGTCTGGTAGCTGGCTTAGTCTGTGGAGTCTAAACAGGGCTGCTCTGGTTTCATTTTATTGTATGGTTGGTCAGCTCTGGTTTCATTTTTATGGAAGGTATCCATCATCTAAAGGGGTACATAAAGGGGGGGGTGCTTATGAATCTATCTGCCCTAGTTCATCATCAAGTTGGATCATCCAGATTCAGCACTACTTCATCATCAGGTTCTATTCAGCAGTTGCTTCGAGAGATTGATTATTCATCCAATTGGAGGGATTCGCCATCATACCATGGTACCGTGGTCAGAGACATATCTATTTGTCTCCTTCTCTACAGAGGGAAGAACTTCTGCATGCTGCTTCTATTACTCTCAAAACACCCTCATCACCCTTCCCTTGGAAGAAGGGCCTCTCAGCTTGAGTATCAAGCAAGTTATTAGCAGTGCTCACTATCTGGAGGGTGTCTTTCTGCATGGGCGAATTCAATTGAGGAGGACACTCTCATTTTGGGCTATTGAGCCACCGTTTCTTCTGCATGTTGCTTCCATCACTGACAGAGGGGTACTATAACCCTATTACACATCATTTGGGTCTTCAGTAGTGGGTTATTTATTATTGAGGAGCAGCTACAGCTTTGGAGGAGGACGCATTCACCTGTGGAGGACAATTTGGCTTATCTCCCTATTTCTCCATCAGAATTCTTGCATGCGGGGACCATCCTCTTCATCATCAGCTGATATACATACTGGTATGTACATGCATTAATTTCTCCTATTTTCTAGCATTTCAGTATTATCTAGGGCACAGATCTGCATGCAACTACATGCATGCAGAGATCAGGGTTTGCTTTCCTATTCTATTCAGGCATAAGCTTCCTAACCATCTACAGTACACACAAAAAAGAAAAATATCAGTTTGGGATATTACAGCCATATTGTGAATCTACTAGGAGAGTAGTATCAAAATGTCTATTCAAAGAGGTGTCAAAAGATAATCATGTAATAAACGGGAGATAGGAGTACCCACCTCAAATAAGATTAGTCGTAGTTGAAGTGAAAAAGGCAAGATCCAACTCCACATATTTAAAGAACTTGAATACAACCAAGCATGCTCAAATACAACAGGCGTGTCGGTTTATGGATACCCAACACAAGTGCATTTGAGAAAGTGAAGCTCAAAAGGAAGCTCAAATATAAGATGTGAGTGGGTTTATAAATACCCAACTCCTCACAAAGTGTGGTCATGACCAATATATAGAATATAGGTAGTTGAAAATTTGAAATACAAGTGAGAGTTGGTGTGTGGATAACCAACTACAAAAGATGGTCGACTATAGTCAAAATAAAGAAGTGAGAAGGATAATGAATATGTAATGTCCTCATCTACTTGAGCACCAAAACACCCGCTAACCTATTTGATTCACATAGGTTCGAGCGGGTATCTCCTGAAAGGGGAATTGACTGAGGACATTTGATACTTTGGGCAGAACAAAGCATTCATTCAATATTAAGTCATCAGTATGGTAAAGAAAGCCTTATTACTTTAGGCTTAAAGTCAACATGCAATTAGAATTGCATGCATGCAAAAGTGATGCGTAAACCCTAAAAGTGACATGCAAACCCTAAAAGTACATGTTAATCTATTTAAGAAGGGTTATTGAACCAAAGGAGCTATCTATGATTGTTATTGTTGATTTTGGGTTTTAGAGCAATAGCAGCAACAACAGTTGGGGTTGGAGATGAAGGTCTTCAGCTAACAAGGGTTTCGGCAGTGAAATCTATCTACCCTGATCACTTTAGGGTAGACCATCCAAGTCTATCATCGGCATTCATCATATTCATCCATATTCAGTGATCCAGCACACATTGAAGGTTTATTTGCAGGTTCACGTTTGCAGCTGGGGAATATCTAGAAATCATCAGAAGAATTCGTTGGGACCCTATAGCTCAATTTTTCCTCCGCGTGTTAACCTTACCTTTCTCAGCAAGCTCATTACACGGCATCAGGTGATTGTCAGCCTCTTGTTTGCATACTTGGAGCAGCTAGCAGCAGAAACGTGGGTGAAGAGGATGTAGGCACCTGAGAGCTAGAAGAATTCGCTAGGTGCCTTAGAGAAGGCAAATCCTTTGCATGTGCCATACAGTGTCTCCGGCAAGGGTAGACCAACATCCCGACCAAGTTCCAGCAGAAACGGGCACCTCCTCCTCCAAAAACGTCAACATCATCCAAAAGAGGGCACACGTGTAGTTGGGCGTCAAACTAAGGAGAGAAGCACTATCTTTCAGCACACACTGCATGAATCATATCTCTGGAGTACTATCAGCTTATTTATCAGTGGTAAGTGTATATCTTCTTCCTGAAAGTCTTTGCCCTATAATCTCTCCAGATAAGCTATATTTTAGGGCCATTTGGCACAACAGCTTTGCATGCACATTTTATTCAGTATTTTTGCACAATCTTGAGTGTATGAGCAAAACAACATAGTAGTGAAACAGTAGAATATCCGTTTGGGATATTACAGTGGTATCAAACTCTCAGAGCATGTTCCTTTCCAATTGTGGGCTTGAACATGAAAAGTAAATGAATCCAGAAGAAGATACTTTTGTAACCTGCAGAAGAAGGAAGAGTAGGTACACTAAGGAGCAGGAATTTGAGGATATTCAGTTAGAAGATACCAATTTAGACATGGACCCAATAGGTATATACTCTGACAAAGAGAAAGGAACAAGAGAAGAGGAAGACAGGTTGGAATTTCATAATTTGGTGAGTGCATTCAATGACCTAGCTAAAGGCCGAAAGAAGTATTGCATGCCATAAACAGATTGGCTCTCAAGCCAGAACTAGGTCATAGCAGTATACCTCTTTCACCAGTAAATAGAGGATCTACCAGTAGTAGCAGGAAACATGCCTACACTAATATGCAAAACACGCCTCACATCTACAACAAACCATCCAGACCTACTATGCCTCACTTTCTAGAGAATGTAGTAGCAGGACCAGTCATGCCAACAGTGTAGAAATAATAGCTCCAATGCTATGAGCAAAGATGCTAAGAAGAAGCACATAAAATAGATCTTACTACTAAGATAATTCTCTCAAGCATACACAGAAAAAATAGAGAGAAGAAAAGAGACTGAATCACATGAATGAAGAGATGAATATTGGAGTGTATCCTTCCATTAATTAATGATGAATAATAGTGTACAAAAATAGTACATCCCTCATAGGAAAATCGAGTTGTATGGAGACAACTCATAAAGCTCAAAAAGGTTGACTTACCAAATATGATAAACCCCCATAGGTGGCTAAAGCACATCCCAAATCAGTCAAGGACCTCACGAATTAGCAAAAGCATGAGTGAGTTGTCAAGAGTGATGGAAAAACATGTTAATCCTGGAAAATGGAGAAAAAATCATGGAGGATGGGTTGGCAACAAAAGATACCGGTTTCCTAGTTAACTAGCTTTACCTTATCCACAGAAAAGCTAGATAAAGCAGAATAAAGCAGAATCTGCAATAAAGCGCAGTTACCAATTCTGGATATCCATAAAGTGGTCAAGATCAACCCAGAATCAGAAATAAAGCATTCCTGGGTATAGATAGCATGTGTTGACTTTAAGGTGCAAGTGGATGCCAACTAATTAGCTAGTGGGTAGGAATTTAATCAAATAATAATTAAATATTTTATCACAAGTTGTGAGTGGGTTTAATAATATTCCAACACCCCCCTTTAAGTATGACTTTATGATGGTATGTCAAAAATATATAGGGCCCAGCAACAAGGCTATGGTCACCCTTTAACAATTATTATGTCCAAAAAGCTGAGGAAATAGGCAAAACCACATGGGGAAAATCCTCCCTCAAGATAGGACATAAGATACAAACCAAAAATGTTGTTGATGCTGCTCCAAACTAAATGTTGATGTCTGGAGGAATCTTCTTCTTGGGAAGAAGAGAAATCTACTCACCTGGATTAAAGAAAGCTGCAGGATGGAAACTAGGACCATGTAGAACAACTGAAATCCAATGATGTGAAAGCTCTTGAGAGTTGTAATCAGCTCCAAGATGATATAATGACTTGAACTTCGAACCAATAGAGATGAAATCAACTCCAGATAGGTGAAATAAGAGTTCAAGCGAATGTATGAGGTCTCCAACTTCATTTACAGAGAGAGGATGTGTGCAAGTGATCATGTAGGAACATAGAGAAGCCATATGATCAAAGAGTGCAAATGCATGGGCTCCATGGGTTGATCTAGCTTCCAAAGAATCCAAAAGATCACATATAAGCATATCAGTAGATTCATGGGAATACATTGGTAAAGAATCCTCTATGGTAGAAGTATGAAAGGTGGAAGGAAGGAGATGTTCAAAATCTTCAAGGAGGCTCCGAGTATTGATGCCAAGAACAAAGGAGGACATGCAGAAGCACATGATATCAAGTATGGTAAGTGGCATGACACTAATAGGAATTGATTTGGCTAAGCAAACATCTAGGAAGACACTAGGTTGTGCACCATCAATGCGGGGGATATGCACAAAGTGTGAAGGATATGGCACATAGATCTCAGAATCTAAGATAGGAGATATAAAGAACAATGAATGGGTGAATGCATCATCATCAATATCAATAGCAGCTCCATATGTTACTTCTTTTTCATCATTAGTATCACAACAAGAAGAATCACCTTCAAGAGACACATAAAAAGATGGCTCTGCAATATTTGCTTCTTGATTGACGGACGAAGCATTCGAATCAAAGAGGGTAGCAACAACATGAACTGTATGAGAAACTTCTTCATCATGATCCACTTCATCAGAGAATATAGAGGCCAAGAAATCTTGAGAGAGAGAACATGAGGAGATGATGGGTTCGCTCCATGCTTCATCTTCTATTTCCTCCACACCAAAAGCTTTGTCCAAATTGTTCCAAAGCTGAAATGGTAATTCAGGAGAATCTATGAGATGATGTATATTTGGAGACTTTCCCAAACACATAATTCCATAAGCTCTATCAGAATTATTTAGCCAGTCAATCTTCTCTTCATAAGACTCAGGTTCGCTCAATGCACCAATCGAGACTTCAAAGAGACATTGCCTCTTCAAGTATGCGCTCATCTTGGGCTTCCAATCATCATAGTTGAAAGGATATAGTAGAATAACTTTAGACTCCATATTGAAGTTGCTGATATGCTCTGGGAGATACTCTCTGCAACCTGCAAAACAAAACTAGGAGAAAATCTTGTAGACAAGCTCTTCGTCAGAGAGGGATAGGAGATTGGATGCACTACTCAACTCTGTAGAACTTGATCAACCTTGCGCTCTGATACCATGTAGAAATAATAGCTCCAATGCTATGGAAATAGATCTTGTTACTAAGATAATTCTCACAAGCATAACAGGGAAAAATAGAGAGAAGAAAAGAGATTGAATCACATGAATGAAGAGATGAATATTGGAGTGTATCCTTCCATTAATTAATGATGAATAATATTGTACATAAATGGTACATCCCTCAGGAAAATAGAGTTGTATGGAGACAACTCATAAATCTCAAAAAGGTCGACTTACCAAATATGATAAACCCACATAGGTGGCTAAAGCACATCCCAAATTAGTCAAGGACCTCACGAATTAGCAAAAGCATGAGTGAGTTGTCAAGAGTGATGGAAAAACATGTTAATCCTGGAAAATGGAGAGAAAATCATGAAGGATGGGTTGGCAACAAAAGATACCAGTTTCCTAGTTAGCTAGCTTTACCTTATCCACAAAAAAGCTGGATAAAGCAGAATAAATCAGAATCTGCAGTAAAGCGCACTTACCAATTGTGGATGTCCATAAAGTGGTCAAGATCAACCCAGAATCAAAAATAAAGCATTCTTGGGGTATAGATGGCATGTGTTGACTTTAAGGTGCAAGTGGATGCCAACTAATTAGCTAGTGGGTAGGAATTTAATCAAATAATGATTAAATATTTTATCCTAAGTTGTGAGTGGGTTTAATAATATTCCAACACGCAGAACCTAGTGAACCATTTGGGGCTTACTTACAAGAGTACAGGGATTTGGGAGATGAGTTCCATGCAGCTATGTCATTTTCAGACTTTTGCAACATGAAAAGCAGGAATCGGCCAAGGAATTTTAACAGAGGGTTTACCCAGAATTATGAAATGCAGAAAACCTTGGGCAAATTAACCATCCCTAATTTTGAAGGGACTCGCGGGTGTTCAACGACAATATGGGTCCAGAAGTTGGATACTTACTTCCAACTCAACCCTATGACGGAGACATATGCCATTAAATTGGCTACCTTACATATGGACGGAGAGGCTCATGAGTGGTGGTACCATGGGTTAGTGACGTTGGGTCACAACACTATCAGTTCCTACAGTGACTTCACACAGAGGCTCATGGAGCAGTTTGACAAAAGGGACCTGGAGATACATTTTAGAGAGTTAGCACAACTCAAACAGATAGGTAGTGCCGAGGCCTTCATCTCAGAGTTTCGAAGAATAGTTGTTATGGTTACAGATGTGTCCGAGAGCAGGTTGATTATGTTATTTTCAGAGGTTTTGACAAAACCTTTACGTGGGTGGGTGAAAGCCTACAAACCATCCACTCTACAAGTTGCAATCAGCAGAACCAAAGATCTACAAGACTCAGTTCCTAAGAACAAGTTTCCAACTAAAACAAACTTTCCAATAAAAGACAGACAAAAAACCTTTTCAACAAGAATGGCCTAAGAAAACTTGGTTGGACGATGACACGAAGAAAGATTTGAGAAGGAAAAATTTATGTTTTACTTGTCAGGAACCATGGGTTCTAGGCCACAGGTGCGCAGGGAAGGAAAAGGCCCACTATATAGAAGTCTACTCCGACAATGAAGGGGAGGAATCCGAACAAGAAACAGTTGAGGAATTGATGTCAGTAGAGGAGGGGTCACTTCAGGGAGAAACACCGGGAGGAGTCATTGCTACATTATCCGGAGTATCTAGGTTTCATACTCTCAGGGTTAAGGGAGTAGTACAGGGCCACAGGGTAGGTGTGTTAATTGATGGGGGGGCAACCCACAACTTCATTTGCAGCATGGGTGGCTAAGCAGGGTATTCAGATAGAGAAATTTGAGGGATTCACCGTAGCGGTAGCAGGTAATAATAGCATGAAATGTAACCATTGGATTCCCAAACTGAATGTCACATTAGGGAACTACAATATGACTTACTCATTTTATGTGGTGAATGTAGATGATACAAATGTAGTATTAGGGGTTCAATGGCTCTACTCAATAGGTAAATATACTATGGATTACATGGCAATGGAAATGGAATTCCAAGGGCAGGATGGAAAACAGGTAGGTTTGAGGGGCATGAATACTTATCTCCCCAAACCAGTATCATCACAAAGAATGGAGGCCGTACTCAGACAGGGAAACATAGAATGGTCAGCTGAATGCTTTGTTACTTGGAGAAAACCTCCTGATAACAACACCCAACATCCAGCAGATATTCAGGGACTATTACATAAAAATGAGAGGGTATTTAGAGATCTTCCAGCAAGTCGACCACCAGATAGGGGATTTGAGCACATTATTGAGTTAGAGGAGGGGACACATGCAGTGATCACCACTCCATACATACATCCCAAAAGGTACAAGGATGAGATCGAGAAAACAATCAAAGAATTACTAGAACTAGGATATCTTTGGCCGAGTTCTAGTCCATTTGCATCATCGATGGTTTTGGTTAAAAAGAAAGATGGCACCTTACAGATGTGTATTGATTATAGAGGATTCAACAAGAAAACCATCAAAAATAGGTATCCCATCCCTAGGATTGATGAATTAATGGATGAGTTACAAGGGGCAAAATACTTTTAAAAAATTAATCTTCGATCAAGGTACCATCGGACCCGAGTAAGGGATCGGGATATTTCAAAGACAGCCTTTTGTTGCCACTATAGTCATTATGAGTTCTTAGTCATGCCTTTTGGACTCACCAACGCCTCAGCAATTTTCCAACCTTGCATGAACCACACCTTCAAGGCTCAGTCACGGAAATATTTACTGGTGTTCTTTGATGTTATTTTGATTTACAGTAAAACTTGGGAGAAGCATTTGAGACATTTGGATGAGGTACTGGGAATTTTAGAAGAACAGTCGCTTTACGCAAAAATGTCTGAATGTGAGTTTGGTATGAAGGAGATGTTGTATCTAAGGCATATAATCAGCGCAGAGGGAGTACAAGTTCACATGGAAAAGATTAGAGCTCTCTTGGATTGGCCTACACCAAAGACAATAACAAAACTGAAGGGATTCTTAGGCCTTTGCACAGATTACAGGAGATATGTAAAGGGGTTCTCTCAATTTACCACACCACTCACCGATCTTACAAAGAAAGGGGCATTCATCTGGACAGAAGTGGCAAAACAAACCTTTGAAAAAATGAAAACAATCATGAGTTCTTGTCCAGTTTTGGCACTACCATTCTTGTCCAGTTTTGGCACTACCAGATTTCTCACAGCTATTCATAGTTGAGTCTGATGCTTCAGGAGAGGGACTAGGGTATTGATGCAAAACCATCACCCGAATGCATTTGAAAGCCAGAAACTCAAATATTGTGAACGCCACTACTCTATATATGATAAGGAGATGCTAGCCATCCTACATGCCTTAACAAAATTCAGATAGTATTTGGTGGGAAGCAGGTTTAAAATCAAAAGTAGGTCAATGGGACTATGTGATACTTGACATCAATACAAAGTGGGAGCGCTAAGGTGGCTCCTATAAAAGCAACAAGTATAACTCTAACCTAAAAACCAATAAGAGCTAACTCCAAAGATGGAGAGTCTATCTAGAAGAGAAGAGTAAAAAGATATTGGTTCTAGAATCTGTGATACAAAAGAGGTAGATCTATCATGGTGCACTAGAAGTATTTCTCCTAACATCTAAAGCTGAGTGGAGGAAAATCAAAATATTACTCTCTCTGGAGGAAGAACAAGAAGATGAGCTATAGCGGGTTGTGCGTCGTTTCCTAGAGTGGGGGGCTTCTGCTAAGACCTAGATGAAGTCATCCATTTGTTGGGGTGGGGCCAAGACCCATCGCACCGCTAGTGTATGGCAAAAGAGGAGGTGGTCCTCTGCGTCCTAACTGATCTACGATCAAACGCAGTACCATCGTTTGTCTATAACTTGGTTCCCTTGAAGGAAGGAGCACCAAAAAGAAGGAAGTAATTCGCTAGGTGGAGGCAGGTCCATACTACGAATGTCGTTGGAGAATAAGGGTTCCAAATCAATAAAATAATCCTTGAGAAGGTGCACCCTTGATATGTGTGGAAGGGGTCTTTGGGCAACTTTGACTTGGTAATATAACATAACCCATGAGAATAAATGCACCCTAGAGAACTATGCAATGGGATGACATTGACCAAACAAATATAATATAAAATAGTCTAAGGAGAAGTGTGTTCTTGAAAAGTGTGCCAAGGTAGTTGGTTATGCCCCCTTGGATCTAGAGCCAAATCAATAAAATAATCCTCCAAAAATGCACCCTTGAAGAGTGTGCAAGAAGGACCAAATTAACTAGTTCAAATGACAATACAATACTCCTTAAGGAGGTATGCCCTAGGAGAGTGTGCCAATAGTAATTGTTATCTCCCTCAATATATGTGCCACCAATACTTTCAGAAGGCAATCACATACCAATAATAGGGATGGTAGTTAAAGAACTCTCTTTCTACATGTAGTTTATTTAGACCACTTGGGTTAACCCTCGAGATAGGTTATGCCCAATGATGTCCTTCTATGTTGAGCACTTCTTGGAGATGAGAAACAAACTCATTGTTCTGTCATTGTACACGCTTTGCCATTGGATGCATGCTCTTCGCATCCCTCTAGGCCAATTTAGAGTAGGCCCTCACAAATTGTGGGTAGAGGTCGATCACCAAATTGATCGATCGGACATATTCTACCAGCTCTACCACCTTCAAGAGATTGAGACTGAGGAACACTTCATTTTTCGTTGCCGCATTTACTACACGATCAAAGGGAGGTTCCATTGCTTATTCAAGGAGTCCCAAACTCTCTCCATTTTCTTCAAATTCCCATATCAAATATGTTTGGCTTTTAACATACAAGAGGCCTTTTGGCTTCATTCTCAGTCCATCTGGCCACCTTCGAGACCAGCGTCCACTCAGCATATCACCTCCTTTTTCATGATGCTCTCTTTTCTCCAAGGCAACAACAGAGAGATGGATAATGGCCTGAGCCCTGACTCCATATCAGTACAACCTCAGAGGACCACCCACACTTCACAGAGACCTCAACAACATTGCTAGTCCAGGTCTCTCAGTCAGCAAAGATCATCCAGACCCCAACGATGGGCCTCCTCCTCCGCTCAGCAACACAATTTAGCATCCAATTCCCCTCCCAGCACTTTCTCTATTCAATCCTCTATCTTGAGCTTCCTCTATTCGACCTCGAATGCTAGGGAAAGCAGATCTAGTAGATTGAGAGGCACGCACTGTATTACTCATTGTTATATTCCATAACCAAATCTTGTATTTGCTTGTTTTGTTCATCTTTCTCCCCGAAGGGCATCCCACCTTGGAGCCTAGAGATTGTTTTTGCATGATTTAGTTCAATTTTGCTTTATAATACTATTTCTTATAGGAGTCGCTTTAGCGCTCCTACTTTGTACTGACATCATTGTAACCAATAGTCCCTTTGGCCTAATAAAATTATCTTATCTTATCTTATCTTATCTTATTTTTAGCTTAGACTGCTACTTCACTCTATGTATCTTGCTTGTTGTTTATCAAAGCCATTTTGACACTCTTGCTTTGTAATGACATCATTGTGCCCAACAATCCCATCAACCTACTTTAGTGGTCATTTGTTGGACATTAAAAACATTATCTTATCTTATGTTATATCTCCTATGTAATATACCAATCCATCCTTTAAGAAATATCATAGAAATGTGTGCAAGAAAGTCCACTTAGGTTGTTATAACAACCTCCAAGAGAAGGACGACATAAGAGCATGTGCAAAGCCCTAGACCCATGTGCAAACACCATCAATTTCTTCAATAAATGTTCCATAAGTGGGACGACCTAGGAAAATGTGCATCAAGGGGATGTTCTCCTCATAAAATAATTAAAACCATGTGCTAAAATCATCAATTGATTGTTAAAACCATGGGCACAAGATGAAAGCGACCAAACAAATCAAATCTCCACCATCCAAAGTGTATTTATTCATCCTCAAGGTATGTGCCCTAGGGAAGCGTGTACAAGAAGGATGAGAGCATTACCACAAGGTTCATAAATCAATGGAGAAATAATCCAAGTGAAACCTTAGGAACCCATGCAAACATACCAAGCAATTAATTCACCAAATCAAAAAGCAATAATCAGTTGATGGGTATCCCTCTCCACATATGTGTTGAGGATCAATCAAACGTGTGAGCAATAGTATGCAAGACCCTCAAACACCACATGTGCCAAATGCAACCCTCCAAACAAGAGATGACGATGCCAACAAGGTGACAATACATGAAAAGTATGCATCAAACCAAAAACATAAGCACACATTACTCCAAGCGCAAGCTACATGTGTAGGGTCTTCATTCTAAAATAATCCTCATGGTATGAGGGGTAACAAATACCAAGAGTACCATCCTCTCAATCTAGCACAACCCAATCTGCAAATTACACTGCAATATGTGTAACAAATAAGCAAACAATCCAATCCAAAAAAGATGAGTCACTGTGAAGACCTCAAGAAAATCCACTAAAGGGACTAAGAAGGTGTTTGAAACCCTATAATAACAATGAGCCAAAAAGAGTCACTGCCAAGCAATGCTCTAAATGAATAGAACTCCAGATAGGATTCAAATCAGTGGCTGAAATAAGACCACAAGTAAGAAAACCAGCATGGTAAATGAACCCTCACATGAGTGCATTATGGTAAGGAGAAACCAGTGCTACCATAAATTTGGACAAGAGAGAAAACACCAATCACAAAGAAAAAATGCCAAGCATAAAAAACGCTAAATAAGGAAGAAGAAGTTCATACCCACTTTGATACCATGTTGAGATCACAAGAGAAAGAGGGGTTTGAATGGAGCAACCAACAAACATTAAATCAGCATGAACCATAAGCACATCATAAATGAAAGAGAAGATGAACCCATGAACAAGAAAAACACAAGATATGGTGCCCGTAGGCTAAAGGACCAATCACTATGAATCAATATGATGAGATGATGCAAACGAGAGCTTGAGTTGTGTATTTATACACAACTCGAGTGAGGTGCCCCTTCAAGAGGAGATTATGGGCACACACTTCAAGAGGGTGACTAGGACGACCTAGTTTAATATATAAAGAATTAAAACAAAGAAGGTGCTTTGCCATAAATGACCACATGTGAAGATTACCGTCATTCCAAAAGATCACATTCTATTGTCCACCCTTTTCGGTCGATGGGAGCGCTAAGTGTACTACAAACAGTAGAGATATCAGCATTGATGGTAGTGAATCTGGTAGACAATGCCCCTTTCTCAACATGCCCCACTACCATCTTGTCTTACTAATTCTAGCTTTTGGGCATAGAAGAGTAGTTGCTTTCTCTCATATCCAAGCAAGATCTCATGGACAAGAGTGCACTCCATATTTCTTTCCTCCACCGAGAGTTCATCAATAATCTGTAAATTGTTGTGGATATTCCACTAGAACAATTCGTCATAACAAATCTTACAAGTTTCTACAAAATATTTGTTATCCAGTGTTTAATTGAGATTAAAATCTAATATTACAAGCTGAGAGTTCAAAATATTGAAACAAAATTGAGAATGAAATAAAAGAAGGTAAAATCTTTGTTACTAGAAATGGAACAAGGATCCTCATTCTGCCGAAGAAACAGTCCAAAAATGACAACAAGATGAAAAACACTATTTTCTACGGTCGTTCTTGTTTCTGATCGTGAGAAACTGTTTTTGAAGAAACCATCGAAAACGTGGATCATTTCTTTGTCTGTTTTCTAATTATCCACTCAGTTTGTATGAGTTATTCCTGAGTTTTTCATGGATGAGGTATGAAGGCTTTCCAGAATAACAGTCTATTCTTTGGAATCTTCTGTGTCAGCGATAAGGAATCAGCAGGGATGAGTATAACTGTATATGCTTTTTCAGATGTACATTTTTTAAGATTGAGGATGATTCTTTCTATGGGTGGTGCAGAGAGCTTTTTTCCAGAAGAAAAGACATTTTTCCTGCTATTCATTGAATCAAAGAAAAGGGATGTACATATCAAATTCATGCTTTCAGTCTTCAAGCCAAAAAAAAAACTTCCTTTAAGAACTCACTATCCCCAGCCCTTACAAAACTAAACAACAACTTACAGAAAGGCATGTTCCTTCAATAAAACCAGAAACTACAAAAACCTTTACTTCTATACTTTATAAAAGATCAGTCCAGATCTACTAATTCAACAGCTCCTCCGCTATGTAATTGCCCCTCCAAATATTTTTGAAACAGCAGAAAACCTGCTTTGAGTCTGATTGCCCTTTTTGAAAGGATATCTGCCATCATATTATAAGATTTGGAAATATGTCTGAAGGAAATCTGAAAAACAAAACTTTTCATTAGCTTAACTCTCTGACACCATTGTTTGAGCAGCAGAACCTGGAGATTGAAGTTTCCATTGATCCATTCTATAATCCCTTTAGAATCTCCAAAAATATATATATCTGAGATGCCAATAAGCACAGCAAACTATAGTAAACCCCAGAGACTCAATAATTCAGCTTTTGTGTTGTACCAATCCCTCCACCCAATCTTACAAGAAAATAGCAATCCTTGTTTAAGCCGAGAACCATTCCACAACCACATAAATTGTTTGATGAGGCACCATCAAAAAAACCATCAGCAGAGAGAGATGTTTTAACTGGAGCATATAACATCTTTGTCTTCTTTGAATGTTTTAATTCCATGTACTTTTTAAACAGACTTATACCTTTTAAACCACATATCATAACATTAGGAGATAAGCTTTGAAAAACTGTCTTATTACTCATATTCCAGATAGACCAGGAAATAAATATTGGAAGAAGTTTATAAGAATTTGTTTCTTGAAACCAATCTATAAAATTTTCTTCCAGGTCAGCAATCCCCCACTCTAAACTGAAGCCTAACATATCCTTAACAAAGGACCAGACCTTTCTGCTAAAAGAGCATTTTACAAAAATATGGATAACAGTTTCACTATCTTGTTTACACAAAATGCAAAAGCTTGGACCCTGCCAGCCTCTCCTCATAAGATTTTGCCAAGTTAAGAGCTTGTTTTTTAGAGATAGCCATCAAAAACATTTCAATTTTTGTGGAACACTCCATTTCCACAGCTTTTTAAACCACCACCTGTTTTCTTCCTTGTTCCAGTTTTTAGCAATAATAATCATAAGCCAACTTTGCAGTAATAACCCCCGATCTTTTGTTCTCAGGCAAAGCTAATTTGTCCTCTTCAGTATTCAGTTTGACACCTGCTTCATTCAAAACATATATTTATCCGATCTCAGTGCCCATTCACCTTTTAATTCCACATCCCTAGCATTGAATCAATATCCACCCTTCAGAATAGACCATTTAGGTCTCTTGATCTGATCAAGAGTTTTTAAACCAATCATCTCTAAGTGATCTAAAATTTCCTGACGTAAAGCAAAAAGTTCTTATCTCCAACAAAAGGATCAACCCCAATGTGAACATCTTTCCCATTACCAATATCCCAGCTAATCCCCTTCTTTAACCAGTGAAAGACCTTGAGAAAGCTATTCCAGGTAATTGAAACACCTTTTTGATCTATCTCCGATAATCTAAACCTTCTATTGACAGAAATCTTCTTCAAATATTTAGTTATCATCACTGATCTCCACAATACTTTATCAAAAAGACATATCCACATACTTTTAAAGCCTAATGCACTATTGAATCCTGACAGGTTTTTTATGCCCCAGCCACCCAAGGACTTAGGTAATGCAATTTGTTCCCATGACGCTAAATGAAACTTTCTTTCATTCCCAGATTCTGCCCACAAGAAATGGAAAATTTTTGCTCTTATAATGTTTAGAATGGACTTTGTAGTAAAATTAGTGAACACCAAAATACCGGAATACTTAGCAAAACTGCCTTGATTAATGTGAGCCTTCCACCCAGAGAAAGGAACCTATAAGACCAGTTTGAAATTCTTCTCTCAATCTTTTTAGTAAGCCATAACCAGTCCCCCACACAATCAGTAGTAGGTTTTAAATTAAAACCCAAATATCTAAATCCATCTTCAATCTGACCAAGATTAAGATGAAAAAGCCTCTTAAGTTCAGCCAAAGTCTCTGTTTGAACCTTATGAGAATAGAAACAGGATTTTTCTGCATTGATTTCCATCCCTGTTGCATTACAAAAATTATCCAATAAAGCATGCAAAAACTTCCATTCTTCAATATTTTCCAATCCAAAAAAGATCACATCGTCTACAAAAAGCAAATGTGTAATTTTGACATCATAAGCGAACTTGATACCTGTAAAAAAACCATCTTTACATGCTTTTGAGACCATTATGCTTAGCCCTTCAATCATCAAGAGGAACAACTAAGGTGACATTGGGCATCCCTACCTTAAACCTCTAGAGCTTCTGAAGAAGTTTGTAGGAGATCCATTTATCAAAACCGCAAAATTGGCAAAATGAGACACAAGCATTATCCAGTTTACCACTTGAAAAGGCAACCCAATCTGAAGGAGAACCAACCTTAAAAAATCCCAAATTACCTATCATATGCCTTTGCCAGGTCAATTTTCATCGTAATAGAACTGAGATTTTTCATTTTGGTTGTATGTAAGCATTCTTGTGTAACCCCAATAGCATCCAAAATCTGTCTGTTAGATAAAAAACCAAATTGTTCCTTAGAGACTACCTCAGATAACTTCGGTTTTAGTCTTTCTTCAATCACTTTTTGTTGAATTTTAACATTAGCATCAATACATTTTAAAGTTTGCAGACTAACATAATAAATGACAAGTGCAGTAAAAACAAAATCAACACACTGAACACAAGAGTTTTTCACTGAGGAAACCTTTAAAGGACAAAAACCCCAAAAGCATTAGCAATTCATCTCATAAATGAGATGACTGAGTTCTTCAAAAAATCCACAAACCCTAACTGGGTTTGTACCATAGATCCACAATTACAGAAGATAAACTTTTACACAGAAAATGCCAAATTTGGCATTTTAACAAATTAGGGCTTTCTGCCCTAAATTTTCTCTCTCCTACTCGGAGAGATCAAACTGCCCAAAAATCTTTTGTGACTACCCAGATCTGTTTTCTCTCTCCTTCCCTATCAGCTGTTGCCCAGCCCAGATTTCCTGTTGAGCTGCCCAAAGGCCTGTTCTTCTGTGGCCGAACCCAGTTAGGCCTACCCAAGCCCAATTTGTTGCTGCCCGAATATTTGCAAGGCTGCCCATAGGTCTATTGGGCTGCCCTACTACTGCCTCAGGCCTGTCGGGTCTCTTTGTTGATGGCCCGAGGCCTTCCGAGCCTGTCTGCAGCCTGTCCGAGAGCTGTCGGGCTTGTCTACAGCCTGTCCGAGAGCTGTCGGGCTTGTCTGCAACCTGCTAGAGGGATTAGCAGGCTGCCCCGAGCTGTTGTAGGTGCTCGTGGGTACTACCGAGCCCTGTTGTAGGTGCCCAGAGGGATGGCAGGGCTGCCAGTGGAGCAAGAGGAGTAGCCCGTGGAGGGGTAAGGTTGCAGAGTAAGGCTACCCGAAGGTGCTGCCGAGAGGAAGAGGACTACCTGGAGGTGCTGCCGAGAGGAAGAGGGCTACCCGGAGGTGCTGCCGAGAGGAAGAGGGTTGCCTGGAGGTGCTGCCGAGAGGAAGAGGGTTGCTCGGTTGTTCATGGAGGAGAGAGTTGTTAGGGTAAAATCCTAACCCTCCTTTTGTTGGTCGTGAGATGAGAAGAGCAAGAACCCTAGCTATAGGGTAAAACTGGAAAACAAGTGGGTGCCCTAGCTAAACTCATCCATTCTAGGGCAAAATCACAAAGACAACCTTCTCTTCAAAAAAACTATGAAATCTTCTATTGAAGCAGCTTCACCTGTGAGAGCAAAGTCTGTGTGATAATGAAATGGATTGATCTTCTTTTATATCCTTTGAGTCACCTGTAAATGGACCAAAATTAGAAAGAACAAATATTATTATTTTATTCTTTTCTGACTTTCACTTATACCTTTGGTGGTGCTAAAGGTCTTTTTGAATTTTCACTTTTACACCTTAGTGGTACTAAGGGTCCTTATGTATTTTTTACTTTTGCTTTAACCTTCTTAAGTGCCCTGTGGTCAATACAAGTGGTCAAAGTGGTCTTTCAACGCAACTCAAAGTGCATCATCATAAACAGAAAGAATTACTAATGCTTGTATCTCACTCTGTGTGACACCAAGATCAGATACTAAGGTGTCTTAATCCAAGGGTAGCTAAGCCTTGGAGAAGATCACAAAGCCCGCTAATCGAGGGTCAGAGTGCCACACATGCCTAGACCCGGTCTAGGGCTTATAGTGTCTTCTCGGTAACATACCAGGTGCCTCAGCCATAGGATGCATAATTTCACTCTAGGTCAAATACTTGGTAACAGACCAAGCGCCTCCATTCTCCCAAAGAATGGCCCTCAACCCCGGGCTGAGTCCCTAGTCCCGAACTAGGTAAATTCCTGATAACTGACCAGGTGCCTCCATTCAAAAGAATGGCCACTCAGCTCTAGGCTAAATCCCCCAGTGCTAGACTGGTTCCACATCCTAGTGCCGGACCAAATGTCACCATTCAACAAAATGGTCACTCAACTCAAGGTTGAGTCCCCCAGTGCTAGACTGGTTCCATATCGTGGTCCCAGACCAGATATCCCCATTCAATAGAATGGTCACTCAACTTTAGGTTGAGTCCACATCCTGGTCCCGGACCAGGTGTCTCCATTCTCCTAAGAGAATGGCTCTCGATGTTGCTCAGAAAAATCACCACTCCCTCTCAGCGAGAGAGGCATTCTCTGCCATGCCAAGCTTATCACGAAAGTATATGAACTTTGATGTTGTCAAAGGCTAGGTTAAGATATTTGCAATCTGTTCATCCGTACGAATGTACTGCAACTTTAGAGCACCTCTCTGGACTAGGTCTCTAATGAAATGATACCTCATTTCAATGTGTTTTGATCTGTCATGAAATATTGGGTTCTCTGAAAGCTTTATGCAACTCTGATTATCACAATGGATGATCGTTGAGTCAATCTTTCCACTGAATAGATCAAATAGAAGTTTTTTGAGCCAAACTGCTTCCTTGCAAGCATCACTTGCAGCAATATATTCTGCCTCAGTTGTACTCTGAGCTATGGAACCCTGTTTCCTGTTGGACCAAGAGCTCATTGCAGATCCCATACTGAAGCAGTAACCAGAGGTGCTTTTGCAGTCTACTGCACTGCCAGCCCAATCTAAATCAGCATATCCAGATAATAATACTCCACTGTTGGAAGTATACCTGAGCCCATAAGTGATAGCACCTCGCACATATCTGAGTACGTGTTTAGCAGCTACCAAGTGTATGTGCTTCGGATCGAACATGAACTAACTCAGAGCATTCACTGTGTAACAGATGTTCGGTCTCGTATGCACGAGATACATCAAGGATCCAATAAGCTGTCTGTACAGAGTAGAGTCCACACTCTATGAACTAGTAGTAGAGTCACACAACTTTGTCAAGTTGGTAGTCATGGGTACCCTCATGGACTTGCAGTCCTGCATCCCAAATCTCTGCAAGATGTCCATTGCATACTTCCCTTGTATCAGGAAAATCTCGCCTGCCTTTTGCCAAACCTCTAAGCCAAGGAAATAATGCATCAAACCAAGATCCTTCATCTCAAATCCAGAGGTAAGCTCCCTCTTACACTGTTCTATCAACTGTGCATCACCTGTAAGAAACAAGTCATCTACATATAGAACAAGTATCAAGACATAATTATGAACAACCTTAAAGTACAAGTTAGAATCAACTATACTTTTGGAAAACCCAAGCTGTGGAGAAATCCATCCATCCTCGCATACCAGACTCTCGGAGCCTGTTTCAGTCCATACAAGGCTTTCCTCAGTCTACACACATGGGTCTTATTCCTGTGAGTCACAAAACCTTCAGGTTGTTCAATATAGACTTCCTCCTCAATCTTGGCATTGAGGAAGGTTTTCTTTACATCCATCTGATGTAACTTCCATCTGAATACTGCAGCAAGTGAAATGATGGTTCTAATGGTAGTATACCTGAAAACAGAAGCAAATGTCTCATCATAGTCAATGCCTTCTTTCTAAGTCAAGCCACGAGCTACAAATCTGCCATTATACTTCTCCACACTGCCATCAACAGCATGCTTGATTTTGTAAAGCCATCTAAATGTCACCATTGACTTTCTTGTTGGTTTGGGAACAACTTCCCACACATCATTCTTCATGATTGAATTGTACTCTTCAATCATGGCATCAACCCATACATGTTGACTTGTTGCTTCTTCGTATGAGGAAGATTCTGCACTGATGAGTTGGCTCATAAGACCGGAGTACTTTTGTGGTCTTATGCTTTCTCTGAAAGTCCCGGTAGGAGCTTTATGCTTCTCGCCTTCTTGTACCGTTTCTCGGTACCAAGCAGGTCTCCTTTTGGAAGGAGGAACTTCAAGCAGTTCTTTTGGTGGACTTTCAGCGTCCTCAAGTGCATCTGGAATTTGATCCTCAAATTCCTCTTCCTCCCTCTAAATTTCTGAATCTGGAAACTCAAGGGCAGGTACTTCATCTTCCTTTGAAAGCTCTTGTGTTTTAGGAAACACAGCTTCCTCATGGAAGATCACATCACTACTGACTTCAATGTACCTCTGTCCAGGTGCATAGATACGATAGGCCTTCGAACAATCACTGTATCTAACAAATATACCTTTCTTACCGGAAGGCTCTAATGTGGCCCTCTTTTCCTTTGGCACATGAATGTACACCGGAGTGCCAAATATCCTCATGTGGTCAACTGCAGGTTTCTTCCTGGTGAAGACTTCTTCTGGAGTCTTCTCCCCCAAGATAGCATGAGGGCTTTTGTTCTGGATGTAAACAATAGTACCTGCAGTTTCAGCCCACAAAGATAAAGGAAGATCTAGATTGGTAAGCGTGGCTTTAGCAGCTTCACAGATCGTTCTATTCTTCCTTTCGGCAACCCCATTCTACTGAGGGTTATACGGTACAGTCAACGCTTTCTTGATTCCTGCTTCATACTCACCTCTGTTATCTAATCTCAAGATACGGATGTGTCTGCCAGTTTGATTTTCAATCAAAGCCTTGAACTTTTTGAACCTGTCAAAAGTTTCACTTTTGGCCTTGAGGAAGTAAATCCATGACTTTCGAGAGTGATCATCAATAAACAAGACATAAGATAAACACCCACTCAAAGACGGTGAAGACATAGGCCCACAAATGTCAAAGTGAATCAAATCTAAAATGCCTTTAGATCTATTCTTGCTTCTGGAAAAGGAATTCTTAGCGTTCTTACCTAGAGCACATCCTTTGCAAATTGCATCATGTTTTGGAAATACCTCTGGCATACCTGAGACCATCTTCTGCAAGCCTGGGAGAGCTGTGTAGTGAAGGTGTCCAAACCTTCTATGCCACAGCTCACATGGATCAACTTTCTGATGTACCAAAGCATGAGTGGAATCTTCGGAAGCCTTGTAAAGACCTCCCTCTTGAACCCCAATCTATACAGTTGAGCTTAGCTCTTCATCTTTTGCCCATAGAAAGACTTTCTTGTCCATGACGAGGACTCTGTAGCCCTTGTCCTCTAAGCCAGCAACAGATAGAAGATTCTTCTTCAAACCAAGAACATATAAGACATCATCAATATGTAGAACCGTACCTGAGTCAAGTTGAAGTGAATTTGAGCCAACTCCTTCAATCTTGTAAGTGGAGTCATCTCCAAGTTCCACCTGTGTGGTGAACTTCTTCTTTCTATAACTGGAGAGAGCTCCACGGTTACCTGTCATATGCCTAAAGGCACCACTATCTACCCACCAAGAGGTAGCACTATCTATGATGGATCCAGAGAGAGTAGTAATCAGGTAGTACTCTCTTCTAGGTTCTTCTTCTTTGTTAGCCTTGGTTTTCTTCTTCTTCTTCTTCTTTTGCTTCTGCAGCAGATGCTTGAAATCTTCTTTTGGATTTCTTCTTGGTTTGCCTACAATCCCTGGCAAAGTGTCCAAACTTGTGGCAATTATAGCATTCCACTTTTGAAACATCAAAGAACTTACCTTGGGTTTTGTTTCCCTTCTTTTGCTGAGGGGAGGGCTTCTTGAACTTCTTTGTCTTTGATGCAAGTGCAAGGTTACCTTCCTTGGTTACCTTGCCTGAAGTCCTTCCCTCTTCTTCTATGCAATCATGCCAAAGTTTTTCGAAAGTTGGTTGATTCTCACGTCCACTAACAGATGCCATGAATGTTTCCCAAGAGCTTGGGAGACCATCGACCACAGTCTGCACAAGGCCATCATCATCAACAGCGATACCAATAGCAATAAGTTGATCTCTTACCTATGCAATCTTCTTGAAGAAGGAACCAACCCCTTCATCCTTGTTCAGCTTCAAAGTTCGTAGCCTTTTCTTCAAGACTCTCTTCTGATTGGGAGCCTTCTTCTCATACAAGTTGGCCAAGGTGTCAAAGCATTCTTTGGCAGTCTTTAATGCTGTGATGTTGGGCATCACCATTTCTTTGACAGAATCGTAAATGATCCTTCTAGCCTTAGCCTGCTTCTTCTTGTAAGCAAGTCTGCTAGCATTAGATGTTGGCTCTTCATTGACATTAAACACAATGTCATCCAGGTCATTTTCTTCTAGCATAGTTGTAAGCCTAGCTTTCCACGAATTGTAGTTAGCTGACCCTTGTAACTTCTCTTCTAGTCTGAAGATGTTGATGGCCATCTCTGCCACTTAGTCAAATGTCAAGTCTACAAAATATCCCAAGGCCTAGGAAGACAACAGCAATTTCTTCTTACTGGGTCTTCACATGCTAAGCTCGGATACCATGTTGAATTTTAGCATTAGCATGAATACTTTTTAA
>LPNX011117708.1:121242-137881 GCA_001517045.1 Pseudotsuga menziesii
GTCTCTCATGAAGGTGTCAAGGTAAACCCTAACAAAAATTAAAGCCATGATAGTCTAGACGATTCCCAAAAAATTGAAAAAAATAAGAGGATTCTTAGGTTTGACAGGGTACTACTACAAGTTTGTTCAGAACTATGGAAGAATAACATCATGTCTAACAACATCATTGAAGAAGGAATCATTTTTGTGGACTCCAAAGGAAACTCAAGCGTAACAACTTAAAGAGGCAATGTGCAAAGCTCTTATTTTTACCACACTAGAATTCACAAAAACCTTCATTATGCTTCATGAAATGGAATCTATTTGTTATATTGCGTGAAGGATGACCCCTTTCTTTCAAAAGTCGACCAATCAAGGGAAGGAACTTACATAAACCCATTTATGAGAAGGAAATGATGGCAATATTACATGCACTTAAGCAATGGTGTCCTTACCTAATAGGTAGCCATTTCAAGGTCAAAACAAATAATGATAGTCTTAAATACTTCTTGGAATAGAGACTATCTTTAGAAGAGAAACAAAAATGGGTAACCAAGCTGTTGGGATATGACTTTTAAATCATCTATAAAAAAGGGAACCATAATGTGGTGGAAAATGCACTCTCCAAAAAAATTAGGATGTTGAAGCATTACTTTGTGCGATTTCAATTATAGTAGTAGCAAGGGAAGAATGACCTTTCTGTGTGGACACTCATTCAAAAGTTATAAGAGGATCCTAGTGTACCAGATAATTTTGTGTGGAAAAATGTCGTTGTAGTAGAAGGATCACTTATACATATGTAAGAACTCCCAACTCAAACACAATATTCTTTTTGAATTACACACCTCTCTTATAGGTGGGCACTCAAGCTTCCTAAAATCGTACCATGGGGTCAAGAAGGAATTATTTTGGGAAGGTCTTAAATTTGATGTTCAGAGTGTGGTAGAATGATTAGTTTTCCAACAAAATAAGGTTGAAATAGTTAAGACCGTAGCTCTTTTAGAACCATTAGAAATACCTTGTTAGCATTGGGAGGAAGTCTCAATGGATTTTATCACAGGTCTACCCAAGCTAGAAGGGAAGAATGTTATTATGGTAAAATTATGCACACTTTTGTGTACTCTCTATCCCTTTTAATGCACGTACAATTGTTGAAACCTTCATTGAAACAACTCAAAAGTTACATGGAAACTCGACGATTATTGTAAGTGATAGTTCAATCTAAAATTGAATTATTTTCTTGTCTGGGTGCCCGATTGGCTCTCAGTTCTTCTTATCATTCTAAATCTGATGGCTGAACCGAGATAGTGAAGAAATGTTTAGAAGGATATCTTCACTGCTTTTCATTTGATAAACAAACATAATGGGTGAAATGGTTATCTTTGGCAGAATGGTGGTACAATACTTCCTTCCATACGTTAAAAAATGTCTCCATTTATGGAACTTTATGGGTGCCATCCTTCATCTATCACATCTCCCTTAAAAGGAAAATATAAAGTTCAAGTTGTGGAAGATCACCTAGAGTACCAACAAGAAGTTTCATAGTTACTGAAGGACAACCTAGCTATGTCAGAAAACAAGATGAAACAATGAGCAGATCAACATTGGAGTTTTAAATAAAGGGAATGGGTATTTCCAAGGATGCAACCTTACAAACATATGTCACTCAATCAACTAAATAAAGAGAATAAATTAGCACCCAATTACTATGGTCCTTATAAATAAAGTGTTGCAGAAGATTGGTAGTATGGCTTACAAATAGGAGCTCCCTTCATCTTCAAGGGTACACCCAATTTTCCATGTTTCTTGCTTAAAGAAGGTAAAAGGAGACAAGATCCCAATTAAAACTATCTTGATATGTAGTTTGATGAAGAAGGAAAACTCATATTGGAACCATAACAAATCACTGAAATAAGGACCAAACAACTATGCAACCGAGCTATTACTGAGTACCTCATCAAGTGGAAGAACTTACTAGTTGAATATTAAACATGAGAAGACGAGTCCTTCATACAGAAGCATCCACAACTAATCAAGCGTTGAGGACAACACTTGTCTGAAGGGGAGGGGAATGTTAAGACATAAATGTTGGCACATTACCCTCTATATTGTGTCTTATTACATATTATTGATGTCGACTTGGGTCTATTAGTAGTAATTGTCCTTAGTATTATTATATTAGTTATGTTGGCTTTGGTCCATTAGTTGTAATTGTACCTCTTTGTCTCCTATATAGGAAGGAGGCATTTTCATTGGATCATCTCAACTTGTCTTGTCTTGTGTACTTAGTACATTGTATAAGGTGGTTGCCTCCTCAAAGAGGCTTTCTATTCACCCATTTTTTTCACTATTAAGGTATGGATTACTCTTTCTGGTTTATATATGTTCTTTTCATGATCTTTTTGGGACTTGGTTGCATAACATGATGTCTAATGGTTCCAAATTAATTATGATGACTTTTGTTAATTGATTTTAAGCATTAGTTATATGTTAATATGGGTTAGTGTGTTAGGATTAGGAGGTCAACAAATTACAAGGTTGATTATTAGTGGGTCTACATGTTCAAAATGGTTGGTGATGATCAATATGACAAACAATCATCAATATTTGTTAAGAGCTATGAGATTCCACTTTTGGATCTTGAGTAGGGGGGAGATGGTGAAGGGTAATAGAGGGCGAGGAGCAGTGGACTGCGACAAATATGGTAAAGTTTTTTTCTCTTTACAATAAGGGACTGCAGAGGGGACCACTGCTAAAACTTGTCCATGGGGCATCACCGACATGCAACAAGGGGAAACTCCAACACTTGGGGCAATCCACAGGAGTACCACATCGTGGATCAGGTGGATTACATGGCGGATCCAATAGAGGACCAACATATTTTCTCTGATCTACTCTTGTTGAGAGAGGACAACCCATCGTAATCATCGGAACCTGTCTTCTGAAAACCTTGACAGGCGGGCTTGAACAGAGTGGAAGACAAATGGGGACGGAAGTGGCAAACAACAAACATACAAAAACATTCATGGAGGAGGAAGACCATCCTGATAGAACTGCGATTAGACCATTAGCTCAAAACTTGGGTGGAGCCCCAAACTCCCCATTCGAACCCACTCAACAGTTTGGCCATGAATTTCTTGCTACAGAGGCTCGGCTAGCCTAGTCGGATGAGCTAGGAGCACTCTAGAACGACATTGATCTAGCCCTTGGCATAGAGTGGGAAGATATAAGGTGGACTTTCACAAAAACCCTAAGCAATTCCGCATAGCAGTAGGGGTCCCCAAAAGAACGCTTGGCACAAATCCCGAAGGGCTTCATAGAATATTTCTTGCAATTCTCGGATGAACAAGTACTTAAAGCCCTAACAAAGGATGTCATAGTCTTGGGAAGTGTCAAGTAGACTCACAGCCTGCTGGAGGTTTTTGCTCAGAAGCATAAAAAAAAGTAAGATCCTTAAGAATAAAAAAGAGCCCCTCAACCTAATCTACGGTAAGAACGTATTTGTCACGCAAACCCTAGAGATGGCAGAAACGATGGTAGTAGGGTGGGCCAAACGGAAGTACCCTAACAAGGGATTGGAAATTGAGCCAATTCAAACCGGTGGGGACTTTTGAATTACTTACCTAAAACCCTAGTTCTCTCCCTAGGTTGGTTCATCTTCAAGCTCCAGTGCAAGGAGGACATGGGCAGAATTATCCAGAAACCGTGGAGTTTCAGATCCACACCCATACTCTTCAAGACTTGGACATCGATGTTCGATTCAGGCATAGAAAAGTTTGGTGTAATTCCAATATGGGTTTGATTTTCAGGTCTTCCATGGGAATTCTAGAACTAGAACTCCTTTAGAGACATTGGAAATGCTATAGGATCCTTCATAGACGCAGAAATGACCTTTACACAAACAAGGAGAATGTATGTGGCAAGAATCTTGGTCTCACTAAACATTAGAACTAGCCTTAGGGAGGAACTGAACTTTATTTGCAAACAGGTGAATTGAAGGAAAAAATAGGATTCCGAAGGCATACCCTTTCGTTCCCACAAGTGTTACCAGTATTGAAACATGGAAAAACAATGCCAAATCACTTTTAAGAACACTCTCGAAATATCTAGAAAGCGATCTGTTGATCTCGAAGGAAAGGACCAAAGTAGGGGGGAATCTTAGGACAGAGTAACAAAAACACCAATCTCAGTCGCTAATAATGAGGAACCACAGAAGGAAGATTAAGAATGGATCCTATTAGAAGCTCAAAAGAAAAAGAGAAGGAGGACAACATGCAAGGTACATAAGCTACAGAGGTCCCTCATCCACCGGGTAAGAATATCATTTCCCTCCCCCCCATTTCAGATCTGGAAGCGTCCTTATTTGCTTTATCAGTTTATTCTCAAGACTTCCCTAAATCAGGAAACCTCTTACCAGGGATCCCTCAGAAAATCTATCCTTGACCTCCCACTTATCATCAAACCCCCTCACCACCCTCCAAACTCCTGCAAAACCCTCCTCCCCCCTCAAATCATCCTAGATCCAGGGAAATTCTAGACATCACAACTCCCACCACACAGAGCCAAGGTCTGGAGAAAAAATTCTTGAACACCCAAAAGGGAAAGGGTAGGGGTAGGCCAACACATCTCTCTTTAGCTCAGAATAATGCTCTCAAAGATGTAGCATACGGGAAACAAAAGTCAATATTTGGGGCGCTTAGAGCAGAGAAATCCTCGAGAAGAGGCCCCCAATGAATATACTATCCTTCAACAGTGGGGTTTTGGCAAGTAAACCTAAAAAAATTTCCCTAAAAAGGTTGTTAAGCCTTCAACAGCCTGATATCATTTTGCTCCAAGAAACCATGTGAATGGAAGAGGAAATTTCTCTCCCTCTGAAAAAATCCTTCACTTTTTATGACTTTCATGCAATCAGTGCAAGACGACACTCAGGAGGACTAGCTCTAGGCTGGAATTTGGGGGTAGTGAAACTGCATAACATCTGGGGTTTCGACTCAGGTTTCGACTCAGGGATTGGGGCTGATTTTTTCACGCATGCCTAAATATTTCCTTCACTATAGTAAATATTTACAGGACTTATAACGAGAGGGTAGCTTATTTGAACAAGCTAAAATAGAAGCCCTTTATTAGAAACAAAAATTTAATTCTGGGAGGAGACCTAAACTTTACCCTAGGAAGCTATGAAAACTGGGGTCCCATCTCAATAAGCGACTCTCTCTCAGATTATTTTGAAACCCTCCTTAGAGACATCCAACTAAATAATATAGGCTCTCGGCCAAAGTAAAGCATACCTGGTCAAATAAAAGAGTTAGCGAAGGAAGAGTTGCGAAAATATTGGATCGTTTCTTGGTCAAGGAGGGATTTCTAAAGCAAAATCTAAATTTCAGGCAATGGGTGGAGTCAGGAGGTGAATCTGATCACTCCCCAATACACTTGGAAATGTCTAGATCTTTGACAAAGCCTCCCAACCCTTTCAAACTCTGTGCTTCCTGGCTAAAGGATCCTTTGCAATTTGGACCCCATTCCAGGCAACATAAGGATCCTTTGCAACACCTCACTTTGTAAAAAACCTCTCTCAGGTAAAAAGTAAAATCAAGGAATGGGTTTTCAAGAAAAGAGAAAGGGATGAAAAAGAGCTAATTCAAACAGAAAAGGAAATTGCACTACTTCAGGACACAAAAGGAGGAGGTTACCTAAAGCTTGAATCTAAGATTCACTTGGAATAGATGGAGAACGGAAGAATAAAGACTTTAATGGAGCAAGAGGAGGTATGGAGACTGAAGAGTAAGGAATTCTGGCTTCAAAGTGGAGACAAAAACAACAAATTCTTCCAAGCCTACACAAAGGGAAGGAAATCTCAAAACACCATGTGGAGCCTAAGGAATGAAGAAAATGAGGACATTAACTCCTTTGAAAGATAGGCTTCCCTAGGCATTACACACTTCAAAAGCCTCTTTCAAAAAAAACAACAAAACAAACCTGGCTAAGATCATTCGCCTCTCTTCGTTTTTTCCTGGCTTCATAACCCTAGAATATAATCAGGCTCTTATGGAGGAAATATCAGAAGAAGAACTCAAGGAAACCCTCCACATATTTCAGAAGGATAAAATCCCTGGTCTGGATGGTTAGCCCATTGAATTCTTTCTTGCACGCTACGAAACTATTGGGCCCGACCTCCTTCACCTAGTTGAAAAATCTAGAAAAGGAGGGATCATGCACTCCCCCCTAAACGCTACCTTCATTGCTTTGATTCCAAAAATGGACAACCCCTCGACTCTGGATGATTACATGTCAATATCGTTGTGCAATGTAACCTACAAGGTGTTGGAAAAGATAATTGCAAGAAGACTGTAAAAGATCCTGTCGAAAGTGATATTTCAGGAGCAGTTAGGATTCTTAGAAGGAAGTCAAGTTTACTAAGTCATTGGAGTATCCCAGGAGGGTCTTCACACCCAAAAACCACAAGGAATAAAGGATATATTCTCAAAATTGATCTATCAAAATCCTTTGACAGGGTAAGCTAACTCTACCTAAGAATGCTTCTGACGCATTTAGGTTTTGATTATAGCTTCATAAAATGGATCATCAACTACATCACCACAACCTCCTTTGTGGTCCTTATCAATGGCTCTAATTCTCCTTTCTTCGGGGCAGAGAGAGGGATTCAACATGGATTCCCTCTCTCTCCTCTACTCTTTCTCCTAGTGGCAGAAGGGCTAAGCCGAGTCATAGCTCATGAAAAAATAGAGGGAGCATTGAAGGGTATCGCTATATCTCACAATCTAAGGCTCACCCATCTGCTTTTCGTAGATGATATCCTAATCTCCTGTGATGGCACAATAAGAGATGCATAAACCCTGGGAAAAACCCTTAAGCTCTTCAAAAAGGCAATGGGTATGGTAGTAAACACCCAAAAATTAACTCTCACGACAACACTCCTGAATGAAGATGAAGAACATTGGTATGCAACCATCTTCCTCTTCGAGCCCAGGCCACTCAACGTAGGGCTCAAATACCTAGGTTTTTATCTAAAACCTAATGGTTACAAGAAAAATGATTGGGATTGGCTCATAGCAAAAGTGGAAAAAAGAATAAAAATTTGGATCCATCGATGGAAACCTTAGCTGGACCACACGACAAAGTTTCTCTTCTGACCAATTTCCCTTAATTAAAATTTGATCATATATTTAGATGCCCGTTTGGTATATAAGAGTGCACGCCAAGTTTCACGATGTTCAGATCTATTTTCACCTCCTTTAAGCCAAACCCTAGCAAACCCGCATGACAAAGTTTCACATTTGACCAACTTCTCATAATTGAAATCTGATCATAGATTTGGATGTGTGTTGGATAGCAAGCTTGCACACCAACTTTCACAACATTTGGATCTATTTTGACCCGTTTAATCCCAACCCTATCGAAATCGTACAACGGATTTTCAATTTTGAGTGATTTCTTGGAATTGAGATTTGAAAATAAATTTGAATGCCCGTTTGATAAACAAGAGTGCACACCAACTTTCATGACGTTCCAAGATATTTCACCCCCTTGAAGCCCAACCTTAGCAAAACCGCACGGTGGAGTTTCACTTTAGACCAATTTCTCCAAAATTAAAATTTGATCACAGATTTAGATGACCATTTGGTAGGCTGCATTCAAACCTACACCATGTTCAGAGTTATTTAGACACTTTTTAAACCCAGCCATAGTAAAAACACACAAAGGGGGTGAAACTCCATTGTGTGGTATCGCTAGGGTTGGGATTAAAGGGTGTCAAAATAGCTTAGAATTCACCCCTTTTAAGCTGAAACTTAGTGAAATCACATGACGAAATTTCATTTTGACCAATTTGTTGGAATTAAAATTTGATGACCATTTGGTAGATAAGAGTGCTCACCAAATTTCACGATGTTCATAGCAATGTTCACTTCCTTTAAGCCAAACACTAGTGAAACCACATGATGGAGTTTTAATATTGACTATCTTCTTGGAATTGAAATTTGATTATAGCTTTGCATACCCGTTTGATAGACATGCAGGCCAACTTTAGCAATGTTCCTATTTAATTTCAATGCCTTTAAACCCAACCTTTGCAAAACCACACGAAGAAGTTTCACATTTGACCAATTTCTCATAATTAAAATTTGATCATATATTTAGATGCCCATTCAGTAGATAAGAGTGCATGCCAACTTTTATGTTTAGAGCTATTCTCACCTCCTTTAAGCCAAACCTTAACGAAAGCACGGAATGGAGTTTATCTTTTGACTAATTTCTCAAAATTAAAATTTGATCATAAATTTGGATGCACATGGGATAAACAAGAATACACGCCAATGTTTTTAACATTCTGAGCTACTTTTAACCCTTTAGACCCAACACTAGGGAAACCACACGACGGAGTTTCACTTTTGAGCAATTTCTTGGAATTGAAATGTGATCGTTGATTTGGATACCCATTTCATAGAAAAGCATGCACGCCAACTTTTGTGGTGTTCCAAGCTATTTTCAACGCCCTTAAGGCCAACCTTGGTGAAACCGCACGATGAAATTTGACTTTTGACCAATTTCTTAGAATTAAAATTTAATCATAGATTCAGATGCCCATTTGGTAGACAAGACTGAATGCCAACTTTCGCCATGTTTGGAGTTATTTTCGCCTCCTTTAAGCCAAACCCTAGCGAAACCGGGTGACGAGTTTCACTTTTGACCAACTTGTTGAAATTTAAATTTGATCATAGATTTGGATGCCCGTTGGATAGATGAGTGTGCATGCCAAATTTCACAACATTTCGAGCTATTTTGACCCCCTTTATGCCTAACCCTATCGAACCCGCACAACATAGTTTCACTTTTGACCAATTTCTCTGAATTGATGTTTGATCATATATTTGCATGCTCATTTCATAGAAAAGCATTTGCACACCAACTTTTGAAATATTCTGAGCTATTTGGACCATTAAGCCCAACCCTAGCGAAAACGCACAACGGAGTTTCACTTTTGAGCAATTTCTTAGTATTGAAATTTAATCATAGATTTGGATGCCCAATTGATAGAAAAGCGTGCACACCAACTTTCACGAGAATTTAATCATAGATTTGGATGCCCAATTGATAGAAAAGCGTGCACACCAACTTTCACGAGAATTTAATCATAGATTTAGATGATTAGTTGATAAACAATCGTGCACGCCAACTTTCGCAACGTTTCGAGCTATTTTGACCCCGTTTAAGCCCAACTCTAGCGAAACTGCATGACGTAGTTTCACTTTTGAACAATTTCTTGAAATTGAAATTTGATCATAGATTCACATGCCCATTTGATAAACAAGAAAGCATGCCAGATTTCTTGATGTTCCGAGCTATTTTCATCCCCTTTAAGCCCAACCTTGGTGAAACCGCATATCGAAGTTTCACTTTAGACCAATTGCTCGAACTTAAAATTTGATCATAGATTTATATGAATATTTGGTAGACAAGCATGCACTCCAACTTCTACCATGTTCGGAGCCATTTAGACTTCTTTTAAACCCAACCCTAGCGAAAACACACAACAAAGTTTCACTTTTGACCAATTTCTTCGAATTGAAATTTGAACATAGATTTGGATGCCCATTTGATAGCCAAGTCTGCACGCCAACTTTCACGATGTTCCAAGTTATTTTCACCCCCTTTAAGCCCAACCTTAGCGAAACTGCATGACAAAGTTTCACTTAGACCAATTTCTTAGAACTAAAATTTGATCCTAAATTGTGATGACAATTTGGCAGACAAGCATGCACTACAACTTCCGCGATGTTTGGAGTAATTTAGACACCTTTTAAACCCAATCCTAGCAAAAATGCACGAAGTTCCACTTTAGACCAATTTCTCAAAATTAATAGTTGATCATAGATTTAGATGACTATTTGGTAGACAAGCATGCACTCCAACTTCTGCCATGTTCATAGATATTTAGACTTCTTTTAAACCCAACCCTAGCGAAAACACACAACGGAGTTTCACTTTTGACCAATTTCTTCGAATTGAAATTTGAACATAGATTTGGATGCCCATTTGATAGACAAGTGTGTATGCCAACTTTCATGATGTTCCAAGTTATTTTCACCCCCTTTAAACCCAACCTTAGCGAAACTGCATGACAAGGTTTCACTTAGACCAATTTCTCAGAATTAAAATTTGATTTTTAACCCCCTTAAGGCGAACCTTGGTGAAACCGCACGATGAAATTTCACTTTTGACCAATTTCTCAGAATTAAAATTTAATCATAGATTTAGATGCCCATTTGGTAGACAAGAGTGAACGCCGACTTTCGCCATGTTCATAGTTATTTTCTCCTCCTTTAAGCCAAACCCTAGCGAAACCGGGCGACGAGTTTCACTTTTGACTAACTAGTGCACACCAACTTTGACAACATTTCGAGCTATTTTGACCCCCTTTATGCCTAACCCTAACGAAACCGCACAAAATAGTTTCACTTTTGACCAATTTCTCTGAATTGATGTTTGATCATATATTTGCATGGCTATTTCATAGAAAAGCGTGCACACCAAACTTTTGAAATATTTGGAGCTACTTAGACCATTAAGCCCAACCCTAGTGAAAACGCACGAAAGAGGTTTCACTTTTAAGCAATTTCTTAGTATTGAAATTTAATCATAGATTTGGATGCCCAATTGATAGAAAAGCCTGCACACCAAGTTTCATGACAATTTAATCATAGATTTAGACGATCATTTGATAAACAAGAGTGCACACCAACTTTCGCAACGTTTCGAGCTATTTTGACCCCGTTTAAACCCAACTCTAGTGAAACTGCATGACGGAGTTTCACTTTTGAATAATTTCTTGAAATTGAAATTTGATCATAGATTCACATGCCCATTTGATAAACAAGAAAGCACGCCAAATTTCACGATGTTCTGAGCTACTTTCATCCCCTTTAAGCCCAACCTTAGCGAAACCGCATAACGAAGTTTCACTTTAGACCAATTTCTCGAAATTAAAAAATGATCATAGATTTAGATGACTATTTTGTAGACAAGCATGCACTACAACTTCTGCCATGTTCGGAGCTATTTATACTTCTTTTAAACCCAACCCTAGCAAAAAGACACCAATTTCTTTGAATTGAAATTTGAACATAGATTTGGATGCCCATTTGATAGACATCAAATGTAAAAGTATATTTAGATACCCATTTAAGAGATAAGCGTGCACACATATATTTGTGATATTTCGGGTTATTTCAGCCCTTAGTTAAGGTTGGTCAAATGAAGTTCTAAGAAATGCACTTTTCTTGACTTTCTCGAAATTGAAATTTGAAACTGTATTTAGGTATGCATTTGGTAGATGAAGCATACATGTATATTTTTGGGGATTACGAGAGATTTTGGACATCGGTCAAACTTTGTCAAAGCAAGGCCTAAAACGTTGCATTATTTCCAATTTCTCAAAATTCAAATTTTAAAGTAGATTTAGATACCCATTTCAAATATAGGCATTGACACCTATTTTTATGAGATTTGGAGCTATTTTGGCCCTTAATCAAGGATGGTCAAACCAAGGTTGAAAATATGCACTTTTGTCGACTTTTTCAGAATTGAAATTTGAAAGTGGATTTAGGTACGCATTTCAATAAACAAGTTTACATGCCAACTTTCGTAACGTTCTGAGCTATTTTCACTCCCTTTAAGTGCAAAATTAGCGAAAGCGTCGATATCCCATTTGGTAGATAAGCGTGCACACATCTTTTTGCGAGATTTCTAGTTAGATAAGAGTGCATGAAAAATTTCATGATGTTCAGAACTATTTTCCCATCCTTTAAGCCAAACCTTAATGAAATTGAATGATGGAGTTTCACTTTTGACCAAATTCCCGGAGTTGAAATTTGATCATAGATTTGGATGCCCGTTTGATATAAAAGCGTGCACGCCAACTTTTGCAATGTTCCGAGCTATTTGGACCCCTTTGAGCCCAACTTTAGCGAAAATGAACAACGGAGTTTCACTTTTAACCAATTTCTTGGAATTAAAATTTAATCATATATTTAAATGCACAATTGGAGGATAAGAGTACATGCCAACTTTCATGATGTTGAGAGCTATTTTTGGCATCTTTAAGCCAAACCCTAATAAAACTGCATGATGGAGTCTCAGCTTTGACAAAATTCTCAGAATTGAAACTTGATTATAGGCAACTTTCACGATGTTCGAAGTTATTTTGGTCGTTATTCAAGGTTGGTCAAGCAAAGGTCTAAGAGATGCTATTTTTCTGACTTCTTGTAATTGAAATTTGAAAGAGAATTTAGGTACCCATTTGAGAGATAACCATGCATACACACTTTCAAGGGATTTCGAGCTATTTTGGACCTTGGTCAAACTTGGTCAAACCAAGGCCTAAAAGTCCAATTTCTTAGAAATCAAATTTAAAAGTAGATTTAGATACCCATTTAAGAGGCACACATATTTTTGCGAATTTCAAGTTATTTCGGCACTTAGTTAAGGTTGGTCAAACCCAGTTCTAAGAAATGCACTTTTCTTGACTTTCTCGAAATTGAAATTTGAAACTGTATTTAGGTACCCATTTGAGAGATAATCCCTACATGTAGAGTTTTTGGGGATTGCGAGCCATTTTGGACCTTGGTCAAACTTCGCCAAACCAAGGCCTAAAACGTTGCATTTTTTCCATTTTCTGAAAATTCAAATTTTAAAGTAGATTTAGATACCCATTTCAAAGATAGGCATAGACACCTATTGTTATGAGATTTGGAGCTATTTTGGCCCTCATTCAAGGATGGTCAAACAAAAGTTGAAAAGATGCACTTTTGTGGACTTTTTCAGAAGTGAAATTTGAAAGTGGATTTAGGTACCCATTTCAATAAACAAGTGTACACGCTAACTTTCACGACCTTTCGAGCTATTTCACTCCCTTTAACTGCAACCTTAGCATGATAAAGTTTCTCTTTTGACCAATTTCTTAGAATTGAAATATGATCATAGATTTAGATGCCATTTTGGTAGATAAGAGGTCATGCCAAATTTAGAGATGTTCAAAGTTCTTTTTCCCTCCTTTAAAACAAACCTTAGTGATACCGCATGACAAAGTTTCACTTTTGACCAAATTCCCAGAATTGAAATTTGATCATAGATTTGGATGCCCGTTTGATATACAAGCGTGCACGCCAAATTTTGTAATGTTTCGAGCTATTTGGACCCGCTTTAAGCCGAACTCTAGCAAAAATGCACGATGAAGTTTCACTTTTGACAATTTTCTTGCAATTGAAATTTGATCATAGATTTGGATGCCCATTTTATAGACAAGTGTGCACTCCAACTTTCGTGACGTTCCGAGCTATTTTCACCCCTTTTAACCCCAACCTTTGCAAAACCGCACGACGGAGTTTGCCTTTTTACAAATTTCTCAGAATTAAAATTTGATCATATCTTTTGATGCACATTTGGATGATAAGTGTGCATGCCAACTTTCACGATGTTCAGAGTTATTTGCAGCTCCTTTAAGCCAAACCCTAACAAAACTGTATGATGGAGTTTCACTTTTGACGTACTTCTTAGAATGGGATCTTGATCATAGATTTGGATGCCCATTGGATAAACAATCATGCACGCCAAATTTTGCAACATTCCGAGCTATTATTTTGACCCCTTTGAAGCCCAACCATAATGAAACCACATGACAGAGTTTCACTTTTGAGCAGTTTCTCAGAATTGAAATTTGCTCATAGATTTGGATGTCCATTTGATAGACAAGTTTGCACATGAACTTTCATGACGTTGCAAAATATTTTCACCCGCTTTAAGCCCAACCTTAGCAAAACAACAGAAGGGAGTTTCATTTTGACCAATTTCTCAGAATTAAAATTTGATCGTAGATTTATCTGTGCATTTGGTAGATAAGAGTGCATGCCAACTTTCACGATGTTCGGAGCTCTTTTGGTCATTATTTAAGACTGGTCAAGCAAAGGTCTAAATAATTGAAATTTGAAAGAGAATTTAGATACCCATTTGAGAGATAACCATGCATACAAACTCTGAGGGGATTTCGAGTAGATTTAGATACCCATTTCAAATATAGCCATTGACACCTATTTTTATGAGATTTGGAGCTATTTTGGCCCTTAATCAAGGATGGTCAAACCAAGGTTGAAAATATGCACTTTTGTCTACTTTTTCAAAAGTGAAATTTGAAAGTGGATTTAGGTACTGATTTCAATAAACAAGTGTACATGCTAACTTTTGCGACATTCCAAGCTATTTTACTCCCTTTAAGTGCAACCTTAGCGAAATCGCATGATAAAGTTTCTCTTTTGAGCAATTTCTTAGAATTGAAATATGATCATAGATTTAGATGCCCATTTGGTAGATAAGAGTGCATGCCAAATTGATTGATGTTCAGAGCTCTTTTTCCTTCCTTTAAGCCAAATCTTAGTGAAACTGCATGATGGAGTTTCTCTTTTGACCAAATTCCCAGAATTGAAATTTGATCATATATTTGGATGCCCATTTGATATACAAGCGTGCACGCCAAATTTTGCAATCTTTCGAGCTATTTGGACCCACTTTAAGCTGAACTCTAGCGAAAATGCACAACGAAGTTTCACTTTTGACAATTTTCTCGCAATTGAAATTTGATCATAGATTTCGATGCCCATTTGATAAACAAGCATGCACTCCAACTTTCGTGACGTTTCGAGCTATTTCCACCCCCTTTAATCCCAACCTTTGCGAAACCGCACGATAAAGTTTCACTTTTTACAAAATTCTTGGAATTGAAATTTGATCATATCTTTTGATGCAAATTTAGATGATAAGTGTGCATGCCAACTTTCAGGATGTTCAGAGTTATTTTCAGCTCCTTTAAGCCAAACCCTAACAAAACTGTACGATAGAGTTTCACTTTTGACGTACTTCTTAGAATGGAAACTTGATCATAGATTTGGATGCCCATTGGATAAACAATCATGCACGCCAAATTTTTCAACGTTTCGAGCTATTATTTTGACCCCTTTTACGCCCAACTGTAGTGAAACCGCACGACAGAGTTTCACTTTTGACCATTTTCTCGGAATTGAAATTTGATCATAGATTTGGATGCCCATTTGATAGAGAAGCATGCAGTCCAACTTTCGCGACAGTCCGAGCTATTTTCACCTGATTTAAGCTCAACCTTAGCAAAACAACACAAGTGAGTTTCACTTTTGACCAATTTCTCTGAATTAAAACTTGATCGTAGATTTATCTGCACATCTGGTAGATAAGAGTGCATTCCAACTTTCACGATGTTCGTAGCTACTTTGGTCATTATTCAAGGCTGGTCAAGCAAAGGTCTAAGAGATCATATTTTTCCGAATTTCTCATAATTGAAATTTGAAAGAGAACTTAGATACCCATTTGAGAGATAACCATGCATATAAACTCTGAGGGGATTTCGAGCTATTTTGGACCTTTGTCAAACTCGATCAAACCAAGGCATAAAAGCTTGATCGTTTTTCCAATTTCTTATAAATCAAATGTAAAAGTATATTTAGACACCCATTTAAGAGATAAGCATGTACACATATTTTTGTGAGATTTTGGGTTATTTTAGCCCTTAGTTAAGGTTGGTCAAACGAAGTTCTAAGAAATGCACTTTTCTTAACTTTCTCGAAATTGAAATTTGAAAGTGTATTTAGGTATCCATTTGGTAGATGAAACATACATGTATATTTTTGGGGATTACAAGCCATTTTGGACATCGGTCAAACTTCATCAAACCAAGGCCTAAAACATTGCATTATTTCCAATTTCTCAAAATTCAAATTTTAAAGCAGATTTAGATACCCATTTCAAATATAGGCATTTACACCTATTTTTATGAGATTTGGAGCTATTTTGGCCCTTAATCAAGGATGGTCAAACCAAGGTTGAAAATATGCACTTTTGTTGACTTTTTTAGAATTGAAATTTGAAAGTGGAGTTAGGTACCCATTTCGATAANGAAGGATGGTCAAACCAAGGTTGAAAATATGCACTTTTGTTGACTTTTTTAGAATTGAAATTTGAAAGTGGATTTAGGTACGCATTTCAATAAACAAGTTTACATGCCAACTTTCGTAACGTTCTGAGCTATTTTCACTCCCTTTAAGTGCAAAATTAGCGAAAGCGTCGATATCCCATTTGGTAGATAAGCGTGCACACATATTTTTGCGAGATTTCTAGTTAGATAAGAGTGCATGAAAATTTTCATGATGTTTAGAGCTTTTTTCCCATCCTTTAAGCCAAACCTTAGCGAAATCGAATGANCGTAACGTTCCGAGCTATTTTCACTCCCTTTAAGTGCAACCTTAGCGAAAGCGTCGATATCCCATTTGGTAGATAAGCATGCACACATCTTTTTGCGAGATTTCTAGTTAGATAAGAGTGCATGAAAATTTTCATGATGTTTAGAGCTTTTTTCCCATCCTTTAAGCCAAACCTTAGCGAAATCGAATGATGGAGTTTCACTTTTGACCAAATTCCCGGAGTTGAAATTTGATCACAGATTTGGATGCCCATTTGATATAAAAGCGTGCACGCCAACTTTTGCAATGTTTTGAGCTATTTGGACCCCTTTAAGCCCAACTCTAGCGAAAATGCACAATGGAGTTTCACTTGTGACTAATTT
>LPNX011117716.1:3324-31943 GCA_001517045.1 Pseudotsuga menziesii
TGTCTCTTTACATGTATTTTTTCAATTACACTCCAATTCCACTCACATCCTGAAGCGGTACAGGTTTGGCTAAGGATTTTGATGGCAAATTTCCATAAATTTGGTGTCCTCACACCATAGGTTCGCCATCAAGTGGCTACACTAAACAAGAAAGAAAGAAAACTAAATTACATTTCATTACATTCAACTTTGGAAAACTAAAATAGGAAATAAATACAAATAAATCACAATTCATCTTTCAAATAAAGGCGAAAACTTAAAACGCTCTAATAACTTACCTGACATGAAATCGGTCCTGTCACGAATAGCATCACCAAGGCTAAATACTCCAGTACCATCCCGATACACCTCTATCTTGCGATTGATTGCATTGCGAGTCTCATAATCAGGTATAATCCTCCGATACAAGTGAGGAGCTCCTCCAAAACCTCACCATCAAAATCAAAATTGCATTTGTAGGCAAATGCGGGGTTGAGGAAGAGTCCTGCTGCATGAATGGGTCGATGAAGCATTCCAGTCCATTGACTATCAATCAAATCCCATAACAACATGTGTCTGTTGTGCCCTGGGGTACCCTTTTCCACATAATAATTTCGAATAGCCTCTTTGGCCCTATCCATGGCCTCATTTAAATAGCCCATTGTGGGCTTATCCCCATCAACAAGTCTCAGAACCCTTACTAAAGGTTCACTCATCGAGCACACTTCCTCCACTCCTTCCCAGAAGGAGTCGGTGTACACCAACTTGGCAATGGTTTTCCCATCCTCTCTCTTGCTGTAAGCACAATCACGCCACTCATCACAAACAAACATTTGCTTCAACTAAAATTGACATTGAAGCAAAGACTAAAGAGTAATAAATGTGGTGGCAAAACGCGTGATTGCAGGACGCTTCAACTCCTTGTTTTTGGTGTGCCTCCTCATGAAACTAAGAACAAAAGCATGGTTGTAAATGAACTTGGGGATGCTCCTAGATTGATCAATCACCTCCTTGATAAAGGGAATTTTCCCCATATCCTCCTACATCAAATCAATGCAATGAGCTGCGCATGGAGTCCAAAACAAATAGGGGTACCTATCCATAAGAATCTTGCCAGCAGCCACATAATTAGCTGCATTATCTGTAATAACTTGCACAACATTGTGCCCCCAAATATCCTGCATGAACCCATCCATCAACTCGCATAAAAGTGTTGCATCTTTTACATGTGTCGATGCATCAACTGATTTTACAAACATGGTACCTTTAGGACAATGTACCACGAAGTTGATAAGGGTTCTACCCTTACCATTTGTCCACCCATCTGACACGACTGTGCATCCAGTGCTTCCCATGACTGCCTGAACTCTGTCAACCTAACATCGATGTCCTTTTATGCTTGAAGGATTGGGCCCCGCAACTCCTCAAAGGTGGCACTTTTATACCCTGGGCCAACTACTGCAATGGCATCACACATCGACTGTCAAAATGGATTGTTTTTAACAATGCTGGGAGGTATGTGACTCTAGTAAAGACACCTCCTCGTTACCTTGCCCGCTTCTACCTTTTCTAATTTCTTTACAATTGACTTGATAGAAGGTTGTGATCCTACTCCTGTTCGTGCAACAAAATGGGATGAGAGCCCCGCCCTCTCGATAGGTGAAGTTGTGGAGCCCCTCCCACTACCCTCACCGATAGTGGTAGATAGAGATGCACCTACACTTCTTGCTTGGCCAAAAGCTGCAAGCTCAACTTTGTTTGCAGCGATCTCATCCTTGTTTGCAGTGATCTCATCCTTCTTTCTATTTTTTTCATGGATGGCGTCATGGGCAGATCTCATGATTTCTGGGCTCACTGCAGTACAAAGGCCAACATCATGGTCATGTAGTTTGGCTAGATGGTATTTCAACGTGTTAACCCCTCCCGACATGTGATGCCCACATAATTTGCAACTCAAATTTCGCCTATTTGTTCCATCCTTGAGCTCACCATACTGCCAAAATGGGTCCAATACCTTTGGCATTTTTGCAAATGGAATGACAACCTCAAATGCAGCCCTAGGGCTCAAAAACACAAAAAATTACATTAAACTCCATTGGAAAAAAATATCAACATTCTAGCTTAAAATATCAGACCTCTAAATTTAGATTTTAAGCCATGAAAGATAAGAAGAAGCGGGTGGCTAAGAATTAAAAAAACAAGCATGCTATTCCATTCTAATTTTTTAAATCCCCCTTTTACATTGTGATTGTTTTTCATATTTTTGGGCATGTAAATCAATGGCAAAATAGAAAAAAAAATAGCAAAGAAATAGTGAAAGAAATATGCAAGAAAACTTTCAAGCAATCCATGGAAAAGATAGAAAAACAATGGGATAAAATGTACATACCTATGAGGAATCTTGAACACTAACTCCACAAAAATCCTTGATAGAGACGGTAAATGGTGTTTGAAAGCCTTCAATGGTGTTGGTGGTCTCCTCTTCCCCTTCTTACTCCTCTTCCAACTAACCTGTTTGTCAAATGAGCAAAACAAACCGATTTTTCCTCTTTAAAACCGCGGGTTCAAGTGCTGGGCCCTTTTTTGGGTCGACCTGCAACTCTTTCGAAAAAGTCGCACTTTTTCCTAAAAAGTCGGACTTTTACTTGCCGAAAAATCTGCTCGGAGTAAAAGTCGTGACTTTTCCGAAAAATCACGATTTTTCGGCAAGGTTTTCAACATTGCTATGGACCTTCCTGTCTAGGAGGGAGTGTTGGAAAATGATAACTTTGAAGGTCCTTTCTCATAATTTTGGTGTGAGTGTGATGAGAAGGACTTAAGGCCTTGTCCTTTATATATTTATGTAAAAAAGTGATTTTTTTTAATAAATAAAGTGTTTATGTTTTGTACTTTATAAAGTGGGTCAGTTTGATGTATTTAATAATTGATGTATTTAATTATTAAAAGTGAGTTTTTAATGATGACCCTTGATTTTGTAATTAATTATCAATCATAGATTAGGCTAGTTAGGGAAGGTAGTTACAAATTTGAAGTATAAGACAAAGAGAAAGGACATTGAGCAAACACTCACCATCAACAGAGGAAGAAGAAGAATGTGAAAAAGGAAGAGATACCCTAGTGAAAGTGGCAGTATTTCAAAGAAGAGGAGCAACAACACTTTTTCCAAGGCAGCTAGAAGGCGACCGTATAGATTTTGAGCATATCTTACAGCAACACGTGTGGGCATGAATCCCAAGGCAACGACTGTACCATTTAATTCAGACTGTTAGTACCGTACATCAAAGTTAATTTTGGCACGCATGGCACAAAAATCGAGGCAAAATGTACATCATTTATTGTAGGTTGTACAACACATGTGAGCAGGCCGTACAGTATGTTGTACAACTGTTAGTTGGCACGATTTTCAAGGTAGTTTGCTGCTTGTTGTCTGCCGAATGCACACCAGCAACAGAAATCTAATAAAAGCTGTCTCCTCACTTGAAAAAGTGGGAGAGGTGTGGCCTTGGGGGCAAGCACAGAGCCAGGTACTGTCACCTACTTCTAGCTCCTCCGTTTAGGCTAACTCCTAACGAAGCCAAGGGGGGTAGTCCCTAACAAAGAGTTTCTATGGCTCAATGTTTTAAATGTTTTTTGGTGGTTGCAGATGGGTGTTGTTTAGGAGTTTTATGATGGGAAGATCACAGCTTTTAGAAAATTACAAAGATATGCTTGCGACATTCAAATAAAACACAACACCGATTGAATTAAACAAAAGCATCCATAATGATAAGATATTGAACAATACACTTGAGATATGAAAATACAAGCGATTGTTTTGCAAATGCTCTTTGTAAATTTGATCAAGTTTTAGTGATCTTGGATTATTATGGCTGAGAGAACAAGGTATCAAAGTCCAACCGGAAAAGTATTCTAAGTCGTTTCGTTCGAGACATGTCAAGTAGTCCAGTATCTCGGGCTAGTTGTTCGGAGAATTTAACCAAGAAGCCGGGAAACTTAGACAACGGGGGGTTTCGGCGCCCTTACTGAGAACAACTCTAATGCTTTTGACAACACCGGTGCGTTGGTTGTGGGGGTGAAGATTTTATTATGTTATCACTTGCAAGATTAACAAATCCGATCACTGTTCTGAGTACGAGTCCAACTTTTCAGGGTCGATAGAGCATACTAGGTGAGGGATAGCAACGAAGTAAATTTTAAGTGGGGAAATGTGAGTTGGAATGATTTTATTATTATAAGCACACAGTTCAACTCTCCGACAGAGAGTGCTCTTGACTTTGTCTTATGACAGAAGTTTAAGAGACTTTAATTAATCTATATGCTTGATGCAAGGATAATGCAGTGGGAATGCTCTCCGACAGAGAGTGCTCTTGACTTGGGTTATTGCAAGTTCAAGAGACTTTGGTTCTTTTTATAAGACAATTAGCTTGTAAATTGAAACCACATGATAGCTCAACAAATTGTAAAACAATGAAACAATGTCATAGCAAAAAATGATAAACTACTTGCAAATAAAATAAATGAGAAACTAGTGTTCTACAACTACAAGAAACTAATCTAGCAAAGAGAAGTAAAAAATGACTTCAAGACACATTGTCCCCAAAATTTCCAGCTAGCTGGTCATATGCAGGAAGACAATGGGGAAAGAGAGGTAGCACGCAATGTCAATGCGGCACTTGGGATGAAATCCCAAGGTACTTCTTAGGTCAAGACTGAAACAATAAAAAGTTCTAAGTACATAATTAAACTACTCTAAGCATGCAAAGTAAATCTAAGCTAAGAGCACAAGACACTATTCTCCAAATGGGGAAAAAGAAACCAAAAGATGGGAGGCTTTATCCCACTTTGCCCTTTTATTAAGAGAGTACAATATTTAGAATTTTCAACCTTAGAGAAATAAAAAGAACTTGGAAAGACAAATGGAACAAGCCTTAATGGCTGTTTTACAAAAGGAGAGTAATTTGGAAAATTTTGTCTTCTTTAGCTCAAATCCCAAGTATTTTGATCTTCTTGGTTTTGGTACTTAGTTTCTACTCCTCTCTTTGGTTTTTGTTCTTCTTTGGCTCAATCTTCAAGTCCTTCTCTTAGGATTGTTTCTCTTCATACCTGCACACAAGACAAATCAACTCAAAGCACCCATCAACTGTTAATCAAACCAAATCAAATATAAACTACTTCTAAGAAAGATATCTACAAAAATAAAACTAAGTGCAAGATCTAATCTATGATATGAAAAAATAAACAAACTAAGCTTAACAAGTAAAGATCTAACTACTCTACTCTAAACACTAGATACAAAAGGAATGAAACCTAAACTGAGCAAAAAGGGGAGGAGAAACAACGATAGAAGAGATCGGAGAAATCAAAGGGCGAAAGCAAGGGAAAGGGGGCTAGATGAGCGAAAGGGAGAAAGGTAAAGTCGAGAGGAGAAGGCAGCAAACTAGAGGAGCGAAAGCAAGTGGGAGAAAACGATGAGGTAGGGCGAGAGCATATGAGAGCCGGGAGATGAAAGTCGAGAGCAAGGAAGAAAGGGGTAGCAAGCAAGAAAACGAGAAGATCAAGGAGCAAACAAGAGAACTGGAAGAGGGAAGTTCGTAGATCCAGGTAACCAAATGTGTTTTTTGAAACTTTGTTGATGGAGGGAAGGAGAAGCTCTGACAGCTATGTCTCTTTCTTGGATTGGGAAGTGCTTAGAAAGACCTGCAAGATGAAGGAGTTAGATGGAAAAAACCACTGGTTCATGAAGAAGAGCTTGATCTCAAGCTTGTTCTTCACCCCTAATGATCCTTCCTTGCAAGACCCTTACAAACAATATCAAATCCGAACAAAATACTCATAAACGAGATTGTTAGCCCTTCTAGAGTATATAATGAAGAATGATTTAATAATTGAAAAGGCAAGGTGAGATAGATATCACCAAAGACAATGTGAATCCACAACTCCAATAACTCATGCATGGACCTCCAAAGTCACAACTTTATTCCAACTTCAAACAAATATTACAATAATTTTGACAGTGTTCATGCCCAAAATCTCCATGCAGAAAGAGTGCAAAGCACCTCTATTTATACAAAATACCAAGCCCCAGAGGGGGCATTAATGAACCAGAGATCACGTTGAGTGTGAATGAGGTTGAAATGAATTGAAGATGGGTGATAGCTTGAGTTTATCTCCAGCTGAGGTGGTGAAGTAGGCACCACCTCTCATGAGATGCGCCTACCCTCTTGAGATCTCTCCATGCCTACCCTGGAGATGCCAAACATGCAATACGTATGCCAAAAGTTGATACAGAGTGTGACCAACTTTGAAGGCAATCACGCTAAGGACAATAGATGCGGATCCTACTCGGCTCATCCTTCAATCAAGTCGCCAATCTCAACCGCCAGTCCAAAGCTCCAAATGCCAATGATCTTCACTCCAATCAAAAACCATGCGGATGCCGTGATGCGAGACATAGGATAGAGGTGCATGAATATATGAGATCGCATGATGCGATGAGGTCACTCCATGCTCACGTTGGAATGATTCCAAAGTATCCCATTCTCTATGTGACGTTACCATGGTTTACTTAATATCCAGTTTCTCCACATAAGCGTGAGTGCTTCCTCACGTAACCCTTCCTTTGAGCTAATTTGCAACCATCCATGAACACTATGGTTTAATTCTTTAATTCAATGCATGGGAGGGGTCCACCCACATCCCCATCGCATGCATGCTTTCATATCCTCACGTCACCTTCTTCATGCATATTAATTTAAACTTTAAACTTTAAACCAAAGTTTATTCATGCCCATGTAACTTAAAGAGGGTCGTAAGTTAATGGGGACCCATATGCTAAGTCATCCCACCATTAAAATATTTATTTTTGACTTTGATTTTGACTTTTTAATATTTGGACTTTAGTGCAAAAATGTCCAAACTTAGCATTTAAATGCTACTATGATGCATTTTTAGCCAAATATTGTCTCATGGGTGCTCCAGCTGCTCGACTGATGGTGAAAGCGACCCCTGGGGTGAAGATGCTGCTCTGGGCTTGAAAATGAGCCCAACCATGCCGAAAACGGACTCCGAATCACTCTTTTTTTACATTTTGAAATTTCTCATTTAAAGCATTAAAAAATGGTTTAAAAAACGGAGAAAATATTTTTTTTCTCGAAATCAGACGAAACTCTAGGGGGACCTAGTACATGTTCATACGACTCAATCGGAATGCCTAGCATGACAAAAAATACTGACACGAAGGCTCTAATAACCTCCCAAGGCCGAAACACCAAGACAACTACCCCAACTTTGGAGGAGCGAGTGAAAAACTCAGAAATTATTGGTCGTTTGTTCAACAACCAATAATAACCAAGAGAAAAAACACTCTGGGCTAATCGGCTTGATGCCCAAGTCCGAGAAGTCGAGCCTTTTATAAAAAATTAAATGCTAGGACATTTTTTACAATCTCCCCAAGGGGATATGAACATGTATTTACAAAAAGTTCCGAGCAGACTCCGAGGAAAAGGCTGTCGGACTTCTGAATTCTGATCACGAACAAGTGTACTTGTTCAATGCTCTGGCGACTCACCGAAAAATCCACTAAGTGCAAAATTAGTGGATAACACTGCTGTTCCAGTTTAGTGAAATTTTGTCAGTGAGGGTTGAAGAAATAATTTTCTTGTGTTGAAATTTTTTTGAGTACTCTTCTTAAATGAGAAATTCTTCTTCAGGGTTTTCCCCAAGTTGGGGTTTTTCCCGGTCATTTGACCAAATCATCTGTGTACAATGTGTTTGCTTCATCTTTAGTGGTTTAGAAGTGTCTTTGGATTTGTAGTTTTAATTTTAAAGTTTATGAGCAAATTTTAATTAAAGCCCTAGACATTCAAAGTGTTTGACATAATGCATGTATGAGAAGCTTTATGCTTATGCCAATTTTTCTTCAAAAAATGTAGGAGCATGAAGATAGCGGGAGTTAAAAGAAAGGCTATAGCATAGAAAAGAAAGCACAGTCTTAGAGGGAGCAATCACAAGGTGAAGCATCAGTCTAGGGGGAGTAACCCCTTGCCAATGATGAGGTACTGCAGGCAGAGAGAGAATTGTAGAGAGGAAACAAGGTGCATACACAAGGATAAGCATAAGCTCAAGGCGAGCATCACTTTGCCATTGATGTCAAAAGGAGAGAAATTGTAGACAAGGGGAGTTGCATCTATAGGTTTGTTGCAGAATTGTCTAAAGGTTGTCATCAATGACAAAGGGGGACATTGTTGGAAATATTGTTGTCATTGATGCCAAAGGTAAGGAAATATTATTGTCATTACTCTCAAAGATTTGTTAATACTACATATGTCTAAGATGAAGATGAAAGATGAGCCTAACATGAAGACCCAATTAACATACAATATGATCTTGACATGATGTCCAAGTGAAGATATTGATGTACCCCTGTAGGTAATAATGGTGCCTTTGCAGGTAATGATGATGCCCAAGTGAAGTTACTGATGTGCCTCGACTTCAAAGATAGGTAATTATTTTTCCCAAGTGAAGATATTGATGTACAACTCACTAACCCACTTGTGGAGAAATTGTCTTTTGGAGAATTTGTCTTTTGGGCTGAATCTTAGGATGAGACTGGAAACTAGCAAAAATGGATTTGCTTTGGGCAGCACAATTATATGTACGAATGTGTCTATCCTCAAAGATACTAGCATTTTGAGTCAGCCAAATTCCCCATGCTACTATCAAAGAAAGGAACTTGAATGCTTTCAATTCGAGCTTCAACTGCCAAGTTTTGAAACAATCTGTATTTGTCCCTCTTTGCTAGCCTTCTCTAACCCCTCTCACATTTTCCTTTCTTTCCAAACCTGCCGAAATATGCACAAGATAATAATAGATGGCCGATAGTTTATTCCTCGTACTTGCATGGGGGACAACAACTAGGACCATTTGTATTTATATTCTGCAGTACTTCTCAGGTGAGGGATTTATTCCTTGTAGTTAACCACACAAATATTCTTGATTTAAGAGGGGATTGGATCTTCCTAAAGTAGTTCCCACCACCATTTTTTTTCCTCCGACCTTCATTTTCACCATGAGGGTTCTTGGACCATGCCAATTCATCTTTTTCCTCCTTTATTATGACATGTCTCGACTTCGGATCAGCTATTTATGCCTCTTAGGGTTAACATTCAATACCATTTAGAACTAAGGACTAAGGAGTTTGTTGTTTTCCATCTTGATGCCAAATGGTGGTTTGTTCTAGTGAAGCAACTTGGGCTATAGTTAAAATACTCTTCTCATGAAAAATATCAATCGAGTTTTTAGGAAGCTTATATTCTTCACCACTTCCCACCCATAGATGAACGCTAATCCTCACTCTTTTCCCATTGCACACTTTCCATACGAGCCAGCTTCCTACCAATGGAGATGCTAGTACAATTGCCTTACAAATGATTGACACATTATGAATATTCTTGGAAGGTCTTCTAATCAGTTATTCTACTAAATTGACCTCAATATATCTTGGGCAACAACTTGGCTCCATAGACCCTTATTTGAGATCAACCCCCATATAGTCCATACACACTTCTTTGCCAGAGCCTTCCCAAAATGGTGTATAATCTTTATTACCCAACTTCCTAAGTCTTTTGGATTTTCAATGGCTTGCCATTTGACCAAGGGGATACCATCACTCTCCCTTTTCACAGACCATAGAAATTTAAAGCTTGTCTTCCTAATAGTTTCTAAAATCCCTTTAGGTATAAAAGCCAAGGAGTGCCAATAAATTAGAATTGCGTCTTGATTTGACTAGAATGAGTCTCCCTCCCTTAGATTTCCCTCATCTAGTGAATCATCACCATGGAATAAGAAAAAACTTGAAGTTTAGAAGCCCATCTTTTTAGCAGAGAGTAATAGTAATTTCAATGAAATAATCTGAGAATAATTGTTTGTTTCCCTTCCCAAACTTGCATTGATCTTACAAAAATGGGAGTCACTTAAATTTACTAGTTCCCCTACCTCACAAATATAAAGGTTTCCCTGACATGCTTTGTCAAAATACCCCCAAGCCTTAGATTTATCTATATGCTCGTGGAGAATTTGTCTCTGAGGCTTAAACATAGGATGAAACCCAAAACTATCAAAAATGTTTTTTCTTTGGGTTGCACATTAAAATGTAGGGTGTGCTTGTCCTCAAAGATACTAGCATTTCAAGCAATCCAAATTCCTCATGGTACTATTAAATGAAGGAACCTTAAGGCTTTCAATTCTAGCTTCAACTGCCAAGTTTTAAAACAATTTGCAGTTGTCTCTCCTTGCCATCCTTCTCTAACTTTTGCCACATTTTTTATTTCCTTCCAAACCTGGCTAGAATATGCAGAAGAGATTAATATGTCAATAGTTTTGAAATAATGTAATTTCGAAGAATATTCTACTTGTACTTTACATTATTATTATTATTCCTCCTTCGGGAGACGTCATTAATGTAAAAGGTCATGTAAAAGTCATGAGGTAAATCCTCCGTTGTAAGTCGGGTCAATAGTATCCATAAAAGGTTAATATTAATATTATTTTGAGTTTTCCAAGTTAGGTAGGCCCTGTTAATTTGATAGGTTGGCCCAGTTAGGTTACAAGGTCAGTCAATTGATGAGTATAAATATAGAGGCGCCCTCCCTCATTTATACGCACACACTCACTCATGTATTGCGCAAGAGAGAGATAGAAGAAGGATAGAGAAGGTGGGTAGTGTCTTTGGCTCTTGTGTTAGGGTTTGGCCTCTCTCTCTTATAAGACCTTGTTCTTAGGGCATTGTACTTTGGTAATCTATATTGAGGAAGTTTTGTTGGGTTTCTTCCCCTTGTGGGTTTCCCATGATAAATTGTTGTGTACCTTGTGATTGTGTTTCTTTCAGAGATCCTCTTTATGTTGTTATTATGAAAATGTATTAAATGCTCATGAAGTTAGACATTAAGCTGTAACAACATATAAACTTAACATGGTATTAGAACTAGACTGAAAAGAGCAGCTTTCACTGGGTAAATCTCTCTCCTTCTCCGGACAAGAAAATTAGGGTTTCCTATTGAAGAGGAATTTTGGTGTGCAAGTGACATTGGGAAGTGCGCCCCTCCTAGGGGCATCTTTTGGCACCTGGATCGAAGTTTGTTTTTGACAGATCCTTTGGAAAGTCAAACCCTAGTTTGACTTGGAACTAGGAAACCAAAAATACAAAAGCATAACCAGAAACTACAGTCCAGAATTTTGCAAGTCCATTTTCAAGGGTTCAAGTTTGGATTCTTTAGAAACTGACTGTACCAGCATACTCGCCTTAGTCAAGCGCATCTTTTGGTAAGTTCGGTTTACAATTTTGAGAAGTTTCAATTTTTGTCATTTTTTGTTCTCCAGGACAAGATGCCTCCAAGCACTAAGCTTGATGACAAGTTGGAAGGCATAGAAAATTTCCGTGCTTGGAAATACAAAATTGGACTCATTCTAGTAGAGAATGATCTTGTAAAGTTTATCAAGGAAATTGTGTTGGAGCCCGAAGAAGATGAAGCAAAGGAAAAGTACAAGAAGGACATGATTAGAGCCAAGAGGATCATAGCAGATTCTATCAAGGATCGCTTGATTCCTCAAGTGTCCTCCAAGGAAACACTTAAGGAGATGTTTGATGCCCTAACAAGAATGTATGAAGGAAGAAACATTAATCGGAATATGAATTTGAGAGCCCAACTCAAAAGTACAAAGATGAGTAAGGGTGAAATTATCCAAGAATATTTCACAAGGGTTTCTCAATTCAAAGAACAACTAGAAGCAATTGAAGACAAGATTGATGAAGATGAATTAGTAAAGACCACTCTCAATGGTCTTACTAGACCATGGGATTCTTATATCCAAATAATTTGTGCAAGGAAGGAAAGATTACAATTTGAAATCCTATGGGAATAATGTGTTCAAGAGGAAGCTAGAGTAGCAAACCAAGAAACACTACTTAGAGATGATGACCAAGCTCTAGGTGTTCATGCTAGAGGAAGAAGAGGAAAACCTCATTTAAAGAAGGAAACTCATAAGGAGTCTCATCTTCCTAAAAAGTTTCAGAAGAATCAAAAGGGAAATTACAAGCAAAAAGACTTCTCCTCTTATCAATGTTACCATTGTGATAAGATGGGACACTTTGCCAGAAATTGTCCATTAAGAAAAGAAGAATATAAGAGGAGGAATAACAAAAGGCATCATGCTCACTTAACAGAAGAAGAAGAAGAAGAAGAAGAAGAAGAAGAACCTCCCAGGAAGTTAGCAAAGGAAGAAATTGAAGAATATGTTTTTATAGATGGTGAAGTTCTTATGTGGCCTAGAGGAAAATATCTAGAAGATGCAGTTGTTATTGGGACAAAAGAAGGTGGCCTCTATAAACTAAAAGGTCACTCAAAAGAAACCTTGATTCATGATACTACAAGTCCATGTGAACTATGACATAAAAGACTTGCTCACATAAACTACAAAGCCTTGCCACATGTGAGCAAGGTAGTAACAGGTTTACCTGATCTAAAGATTGATCATGAAGGAGTATGTAAAGGATGTGCGAAAAGAAAGAACATAAAGAATCCATTCCCGAAAAGCGACACCAAGACAAAAGGAATATTGGAATTTGTTCACTGAGATGTATACAGTCAAATGTCCTCAACATCTTTAAGTGGGTATGTATATTATGTAACATTCATTGATGATTACTCTCGTAAGACTTGCGTTTACTTTTTGAAGTCAAAGGATGAAGTATTTGGAAAGTTCAAGGAATTCAAACCTTGGTAGAAAATCTTTCAGAAAGGAAGATCAAGACACCCAGGTCAGATAATGGAGGAAAGTATACTTCAAATGAACTTGGAAACTTTTGCAAAGATGCCGAGATTAAGAGGGAACTTACCACTCCCTATAATCCACAACAAAATGGTGTAGCTGAAAGAAATGACCAAACTAGTATGGAAGCAATGAAGACTATGATCCATGATAAAAAACTTGCTATGCACTTATGGGCTGAAGCAGCAAGAACAACAATATATGTCCAAAGCAAAATATCCCATAGTGCACTTGGGTTCAAAACCCTCGAAGAGATGTTCACGGGCAAGAAATTATAAGTAATTCATCTCAAGATATTTGGTTGTCAAGTGTTTGTTCATATTCCAAAAGAGAAGAGAACCAAATTGGATCTAAGTTGCACGAAATGTGGAAAAGTTTCTGAGTTTCCAAAACGGGGACGCCTAGAAACGTTACCCTCCCAAAATGGGTATGTTAGGGGAAACACCGTATATATATATATAAGAGATTTTCATAGGCAAGAAACCAAAAGTAAGTCATTTGAAGATATTTGGTTGTCCAGTGTTTGCTCATATTCCAAAAGAGAAGAGAACCAAATTGGATCTAAGTTGCACGAAATGTGGAAAAGTTATCGAGTTTCTGAAACGGGGACACCTAGAAACGTTACCCTCCCAAAATGGGTATGTCAGGGAAACATCGTATATATATATATATATATAATTTTAAAATACCTCATTGTTTAAATAGACAATAATTTTGAACGAAAAACACATCTTTATTAACTCGGCCTTTATCAAATGAGGCTTTACATCCAAAAACAACCTTTATAAATGAGGCTTTATATCGAAAATTAGCCTTTATACATGAGGTTATATGTGTTGGAAATGAAATAAAACATAATGTAAAGACATAATCAATTACATATAATCCTCATCATCGTTGTCAAAAATAGAACAAGATGCTTGTTTTACAAGACTAAAGCGTGGATTTGAAGAAGAGCTAATTCCACTTTCGCTTGCATCACCACTGCCAACATTAATATGAAGAGAAGCAAACGAGAGGTCTAAGTTGCTTATTAGTTTATTAGAGCCATTGGGTTAGAAAGACTTTAGTTTAGGGTTTTAGCTGCTTCTAGAACGCAATTAGGTTAATTAAAAATTAATTAAATAAAAACAACTGTATTTCAAATGCCTACGAGTCAAAACACAAACTGGAAACGTGTTGTATAATAGAAAAATCAGCTGAAGCTTCGCCAACCGTACTGTATGGCATTTCCAAATTGTGAAACGTCGTACGGTACGGCTAGTGGCGTTTCCATGATGTTTCGTACCAGTACCCACATTTCAGTGAGTTTGCGGTACCGGTACGACCTTCCAGATGGAGGTTCCTGCAACTTAGAATTGGATCCTTTCGGAAAGAAAGGAATATTTGTTGGATATTGTGAGGTCTCCAAGGCCTTAAGAATTTATATACTAGGTTACCATCATATGGAAATTAGGAGGGGTGTAACCTTTGATGAAGATGCAGCCCTTAAGAAATCCAGAAAGTGCCAGTTTGAAGAAGTATATGAAGAAGTTTCAGCTCCTAGAGTTGGAAAACCGATGGAAGAAGCTGCACTTTCTCCGGATGACGAGATTCCAAAAGACCACGATATGCTGGATCCCCAAGAACCTCCCCACATGACCATCTCTCACAAGAGAAAGCCAGATTGGGCTCGAGAAATTATTCAAGATGCAGAGAAGTATGGTGCTCCAGAAGGCTCCACGAGCCTACGCAAGAAGTTAAATCCATTTTCCAGTTATGTGGCTTTGATGTGTGATCTTGTAGATAAAAGAGCCTACTTGTTTTGAAGCAACTGTTCAAAAGAAAGAATGAGTAGAAGCCATGACGGAAGAATACCAATCCATAATAAAGAATGATGTGTGGGATGTAGTTCCCAAACCAAAAGGTAAAAGTGTGGTATCTTTTATTGGATATACAAGATAAAACATACAGCCGATGGACGCATTGAAAAATACAAAGCTAAATTTGTGGCCCATGGATTCTCTCAACGAAGGAATCGATTATGAAGAGACGTTTGCTCCTGTAGGATGGTACACTTCTATTAGAACCATCATGGCACTTGCAACCAAGACGGAATGGAAGTTACACAAGATGGATGTGAAAACAACCTTTCTAAATGGTGTTATTGTAGAAGTAGTGTACATAGAACAACCACAAGGTTTTGAAGTTGAAGATAGAAAGACACATGTTTGCAAGTTGAGGAAGGCTATGTATGGGTTGAAGCGATCTCCAAGAGCTTGGTATGGAAGAATTGATAGTTTTACGACGAGCTTGGGATTTACCAAAAGTAAATTTGATCCTAACCTTTGCCTCAAGGTTATGGATGATGAACTTGTCATATTATTGCTGTGCATAAATGATTTATTCTTCAATGAGAAACAAATCTTAGAGTGTAAGAAGAATCTCCCTGTAGAATTTGAGATGAAAGACCTTGGCCTGATGCACTATTTTCTAGGTCTTGAAGTATGGCAAAGCCCAGAAGGAATCTTCCTTAACCAAGGAAAGTATGCAGTAGAAATCCTGAAAAGGTTTGATATGTTGGAATGTAAATCCATGGCCACACCCATGGATACAAATTTGAAGTTGTTGGTTGATGCTTCGCCAAAGTTAGTGGATGTGACACTATACAGACAAATTATTGGTTCATTGATGTATCTAACAAATACTTGACTAGATATATGCTTTGCTGTGAACACCTTGAGTCAGTATCTGGCTGAGCCCAAACATGTTCACTTGGTAGCTGCAAAGCATGTGATGAGGTACTTAAAAGGTATGGTAGACTATGGTCTTAGTTATACTAGAGATCATGACTTTAGACTGTACGGTTATACATATTGAGATTGGGCAGGAGGTGTCTCAGATAGAAGAGCACTTCAGGTAGATGTTTCAGCCTGGGGTCAACCATGATCTCATGGCTAAGCAGGAAGTAGTCCAGTGTTGCTCACAGCATTGCAAAAGCGGAATATATTGCAGCTTATTCCGCCAGTTGTGAAGCCATATGGCTTTGGAAGTTGTTATCAGGTCTATTCGATCTGGAGATGGATGCCACTGTGATTGTATTTGATAACCAAAGCTGCATAAAGATGACAGAGAAGCTTGTGTTCCATGATAAGATCAAACACATAGAAATTTGGTATTTCTACATTCGTAACATGGTGCAGAAGGGAGCTATAAAGCTCCAATATGTGAGCTCAGATGACTAGGTTGCAGATGTGTTGACTAAGCCTTTAGCTCGTGTGAAGTTTGAGCACTTCCGAGACAAGCTTGGTGTTGTCCGTAAGGACTTCCCTCGAAAGGGGGAGTAGTGCTAATGATACTATGGTATCTTGATCACATCAGGTAGCTCAGTTGGGATTGATCATCCTTAGACTTGACCCCGTAATTCCGAAAGGAAGGATCGTCTTAAACGTTGATCTTTAAACTTGATCCCATAATTCCGAAAGGAAGGATCATCTAAGATGTTGGTTGGTGGACTTGATCCTGTAATTCTGAAAGGAATGATCGTCTAAGATGTTGGTTGGTTGACTTGATCCCATAATTCCGAAAGGAAGGATCGTCCTGTGCACGTATGTGTTAGTTGAGATCAGTATTGGTGGCTTCGTAAAGACTTGATCCCGTAATCCCGAAAGGAAGGATCGATTGAGCACCACAGATGTTTTGGACTCAATCTCGTAATTTCGAAAGGAAGGATTGTCCATGATCTCATGATTCCAAAAGGAAGGATCATATTGGTTATTGATACACTTGCCTCATTCTGTTGGCTAAGCAAGAAGTAGTCCAGTGTTGCTCACAGCATTGAAAAAGCGGAATATATTGTAGCTTGTTACGCCAGTTGTGAACCCATATGGCTTTGGAAGTTGTTATCAGGTCTATTCGATCTGGAGATGGATGCCACTGTGATTCTATTTGATAACCAAAGCTGCATGAAGATGACAGAGAAGCTCGTGTTCCATGATAAGATGAAGCACATAGAAATCTGGTATTTCTACATTCGTGACATGGTGCAGAAGGTAGCTATAAAGCTCCAATATGTGAGCTCAGATGACTAGGTTGCAGATGTGTTGACTAAGCCTTTGTCTCGTGTGAAGTTTGAGCACTTTCGAGACAAGCTTGGTGTTGTTCGTAAGAACTTCCCTCGAAAGGGGGAGTAGTGCTAATGATACTATGGTATCCTAATCACAATAGGTAGCTCAGTTGGGATTGATCATCCTTAGACTTGACCCCGTAATTCCGAAAGGAAGGATCGTCTTAAACATTGATCTTTAAACTTGATCCCGTAATTCCGAAAGAAAGGATCGTCTAAGATGTTGGTTGGTGGACTTGATCCTGTAATTTTGAAAGCGATGATCGTCTAAGATGTTGGTTGGTTGACTTGATCCCATAATTCTGAAAGGAAGGATGGTCCTGTGCAGGTATGTGTTAGCTGTGATCAGTATTGGTGGCTCCCTAAAGACTTGATCCCGTAATCCCGAAAGGAAGGATCGTCTGAGCACCACAGGTGTTTTGGACTCAATCCTGTAATTTCGAAAGGAAGGATTGTCCATGATCTCATTATTCCGAAAGGAAGGATCATATTGGTTGTTGATACACCTGCCTCATTCTGTTGGCATAGATGATGTTGCTCCATCCTTGAGCTAGTGCTGATGATGTTGTTATACTTGTCACATGTAGATGTTGATGTTATTCCAGCTTCATGCTGATGAGCCAGCCTCGTGCTGTCGTTGTTGTTGATGTATCCGTTTTTATGCTGATGTGATGATGATGAGACTTTAGCTTTGTAATAAAGATGATGATGATGTTCCATCACTGTGTTGCAGATGATGATGTTCCAGCTTCGTGCTGCAGATGATGACGTTCCAGCTTCGTGCTGCAGATGACGATGTTTCGGCTTCGTGTTGCAGATGATGATGTTCCAGCTTCGTGTTGCAGATGAAGATGTTCCAGCAAGCTGTTCCTGTTGCTGATATTGATGTTGTTCAAAACTTTTGATGATCTATAGATGTACCAGACAATGTTCCAAATGATGTTGTTGATGATGCCTCCTCTCTCCTTCCGATGATGTTGTGTAGAGCCACACTTGTTGTTGTTGTTGTCAATAGAATGCCCTTTTTGTTAAGGGGGAGTGTTGAAATAATGTAACTTTGAAGAATATTCTACTTGTACTTTACATTATTATTATTATTCCTCCTTCAGGAGATGTCATTAATGCAAAAGGTCATGTAAAAATCATGAGGTAAATCCTCCGTTGTAAGTCGGGTCAATAATGCCCATAAAAGATTAATATAAATATTATTTTGAGTTTTCTTAGGTAGGTCGACCCTATCAATTTGATAGGTTGGCCTAGTTAGGTTAAAAGTTCAGTCAATTGATGAGTATAAATGGGGAGGCGCCCTCCCTCATTTATACACACACACTCACTCATGTATTGCGCAAGAGATAGAAAGAGGAAGGATAGTGAAGGAGGAGAAGTGTCTTTGGCTCTTGTATTAGGGTTTGGTCTCTCTCTCTTATAAGACCTTGTTCTTTGGGCATTGTACTCTCGTAATCTATATTGAGGAAGTTTTGCTGGGTTTTCTTCCCCTTGTGGGTTTCCCATGATAAATTGTTGTGTACCTTGTGATTGTGTTTGTTTCAGAGATCCTCTTTATACTGTTATTGTGAAAATGTATTAAATGCTATAACATATAAACTTAACAAATAGTTTCCTTGTCCTTGCATAGGGGACAACTACTAGGTCCATGCCTATTTCTCTTTTGTAATACTTCCCATGTGAAAGCTTTATTACTTATAGCCAGCCACAACTATTTTGGATCTAAGGGGGATTGGATCTTCCAAAGTGGTTTCCACCACCACTAGATTTCCTCCAACTTTTCATTTTCATAGTTTTATAACCTAACCCAAGGGTATAGATTCCTAGATAAGGGTTCTTAGACCATACCAATCCATCTTCTACCTCCTTGATTCTGACATGGCTCGACTTCAAATTAGTTATATATGCCTTCTACAGTTCACCTTCAATACCATTCAAATCTAAGGAGTCTATTGTTTTCCATCCTTGATGCCAAATGGTGGTTTTCTCTAGCGAGTTAACTTAGTATGCAATGAAAATACCCATCCCATGAAAAGTATCAATCAAGTTTCTAGGAAGCTTATATTCTTCACCACTTCCAAACCATGGATCAACACCATTCCTCACTCTTTCATAATTACCCACCTTCCATGCTAGTGGGAATACTAGTACAATGGTCTTCCAAATGATCAACACATTATGAATATTCTTTGAAGGTCTTCTAATCGGATCTTCTACAAAATTGGGCTCAATATATTTTTGGGTGACAACTTGGCTCCATAACCCCTTATTTGAGATCGACTTCCATACACACTTGGTTGCTCTTGTAAATCTTCTTTGGAAATTTCCTTTAGCAACTTCTCGTTGTTTTCTCCCTCCATAAAGCTTATAAAGGAGGTCATCTTTACTTCCTTAGTAGTGGTTTCCGTCTCTACCTCCTTATATATTCTTCCAAAGTATTCCACTCCCAACTAAGCAACGCCCTTAAAACTGTGAATTGTAGAACCGTCCTCTCTTTTAACTTCCCAAATTGTGTTTACATTTTTCCTAGAATTTGCAGTGATGTGAGTAACTTTGTATAAATGTTATCAGAATTGGACTAGTCATCGAACCAGTCAAGCCCAAAAATCTAAACTAGGCCAGGATTGAAAAAGGGGAAAAAATAAAACTGGTCGACCAAAGAATGCAGAAAATATTTAAATTTTGAAAAATATCATATATATTGATGTGCATCCATATGAATCCAAACCATTATACACAAATATGCAAAGTTTGTCATGTATATAACAAGGGTGCTTATAATTAAAATAACATCAAGTACAATCCATATCTGACCCGAAATACATAAACAAAGAGGCTCTAAATGGATTCTAGAGTCCAAAAAATTTCATGCTACAACAAATAAATACATTTCATCAGGATCATTGCTTATATTGGAATCCTATTTATCAATAGCACCCTATGTCCCCCTCCTCTAGGCTTTAGCCCTTGCATCTACCTCGAATCTCGAAGTTGATCCTTCAAGGACATTAGTCCTACAATTTTGATAAAACTTCCTAATCCAAGCATCAAATTAAGGCAGAAAAGCTTTGCATGCTTAATAAGTGATTTTTGCTCGAGTGAAGGGTACATTTTTATTAAGGTCATGACAAAGGAGTTCAATAATCAACACCACCGACATCTAGGTACGTAGAGGGGTTGATGTGCTTGATTAAATGCCAATTCCATGCCATCATACATGATATAATCCAGTGGAAACGTTGCAATCCCAAAATCTTGAAAACTGTTAAGTTTGTTGAATGGTGAATGAGATCTAAAATTCTACTTTTTACATATGAAGTCCAATGAAGTTTGAGCTACTCTCAAACATCTTGAAACAATTAATGGTAAACATTCTCCTTATCTTTCATTTTGTATCCTTTTACTTCAAGAATTTGATGTTACCATTGAATATTATCAATGATTACTAGGGTCTAGGGTTTACCTTTTTTCTTTTCTTTTTAAATTTCATGTTCTAAGCCGTGGCATACGACATTCTACAAAACCAGACGGTTTCGTACAAAATTGGTCGGTTCAGGCATTTATGGTCGGCTTTGTACAAAACCGACCGATTAAGGTACAAAACCGGTCGGTTTGGTATGGAATCGACCATTTCCGGTTAGAAACACTCAACCAGACTAAAAAATGTCATAAAACTGCTTTGTATTCTCATCACCCTTTGATAACCACAAAGCTCCACTTTCAAGTCCCCGATTATTCTCCCTATCTACAAGCAATTCCCTCTCTTTTGCCCCAGTTCCCTAAGTCGATATTTGAAGGATTGATTTGGAAAACCATAGATCTCACTAGCATATGATTTTTCAATTTTGATTTCTATAGAATCTAACTCTTGCTCATCCTTAATTCTTTTCTCATGAACCCAAGAGGACACAACTTTTTAAATTGTCTTAATATTACATACAAACTGAATACTAGCTAATTCTCTATGAGAAGCATCATAGGGTTTCCACTTAGACTTGACTAAGTTGACAAATTAAGCTTCCTCCCGCCATGCTAGATTAAACTTGAAAGGGCTTGGGGATTTGACTTCCTCGTTTGTGAATTGCAAGAAAATTGGTAGGTGGTCAAAGTCTTGATCCATCCCATTGAATTGTCTTATCCAGGTCTAATCACTGATTAAAGAATACAAGATTAGGAGCTGGTCTAATCGCTTCGCAACGTTGTCACCCCCCAATCTCATATTCCTATAGGTAATGTTGTCGCCTAATACACACCTCCAAATGTGGAGAATTCTCCAACCCACTCAGTGTGTCCTTGGGGGAAAACTATGAGTCGAGGATGTGCTGTCACCTTGATTCCTAACTCCTCCGTTTAGGCGCAACTCCTAAAGGAGCCAAGGGGGGTAGTCCCTACTTACTAAGTCTCTTAAAGATTTTATTAGGATTGATTTTAGGAGTTAAAGTTTAATTAAGTTGTCTAAGGAGTTGAATGACATGCAGTCATGCAATATGCAACAAATAAATGATGAGAGCAAACCTACTTGAAAATCAACCAAATAATGCTAAATAAATGAAACAACCACCTATTTCTTCAACTAGTGCTTTGCCAAATTGGTCTATGGAGTCATAGTTTGAAGAATTAATGCTTGTTCACCAAAGAAATAAATTTATATTAGATAATCAATGAAATTAGATCATGCAGTCATGCAATATGCAACAAATAATTGATGAGAGCAAACCTACTTGAAAATCAACCAAATAATGCTAAATAAATGAAACAACCACCTATTTCTTCAACCAGTGCTTTGCCAAATTGGTCTATGGAGTCACAGTTTGAAGAATTAATGCTTGTTCACCAAAGAAATAAATTTATATTAGATAATCAATGAAATTAGATCATTCATGCTCCAAATGTTATCAAGATGCACATTCAAATTTATTGAAAGAACTTAATGCAAAACAAGTAAATGAATGAATAGAATCCTGCTTGTAATCAAAGTAAATGAAATAACACTAAATTTGAGAGCGTCAACTAGATTGCTTGAAAATGCGAATGTGTGCTTGATAGTTTTGCAAGTGGTCCTATAAATTTTAGTAAATTTTAAGGTCTCACTCCGACTTTAGGGAATTAATGTGTGAAATAAAAAAAAACTAACAATCTAATCTAATCTGACTACCTCTAACCCCTTATCCTTTGATTGAGAGGAATTTATGGGTGCTCATCAAGAGAACAACGAGTCTCCCTTACAGCGCCACAAATCAATTCCAAAGATTATCGGGTGCTCAACAAGAGGACACAAAGTGCCACGAGGCTTCCTTCAGCCTCTCCCCCTCTAGCTCAACGAATCAATCCTCGTTTTCTCAACTTCAATAAATAGGATGTCAAAGTGCCTAATTTCTAGCCAACTCAAGATTTTTCCCTTTCTTGTCACCTAGGATTGGACGAACTTACAAGAGGAGGGAATACGGGGCAAAAGTGGGGCAAGATTTATTACTTTGCAAAGATAATGATGGTAACTCAAAAATTGACTAAACTAGCTAGCACGGTTTTGCAGGAGGGCTTAGCCACTTCACTTGCAAGATGTGGGCGAAAATTACAAATGAAGGAAAGAAATAAATTTCTAATCTAGCCACTCAACCCTCTTTCCAAAAGGAAAGGGTGGGGCAAAAGTTAATTTTTTGAAGCAAAGAAATGCATTAAGTCCCAACCTTCCTTCTTTTGCAATGCAAGAGTGGGCAGAGCCCTACTATCTTGGCATGCAATGAATGGATTTAAAGAATCAAATGAAGCTAAGGAATCCTAGCCCTCCCTCTCTTGCAATGCAAGGGTGGGAATACCCAACTACCTTTGCATGCAATGGGTGGCTTAAGTAAAAATATTAAAATTTAAGACAAAAATTAAAACTTGAAAGAAATGGAAGATGGGCTTAAGAGACTCTCTTGGCCCCTACAATAAGAAATAAAAGTATGTTGTAGATTTTAGTGAGACATGTTGCCGCCTAAAACACACTTTACCGTCGAAAAGTCTTCCAACCACTAGGTGTGTCTCCGAGGGCAACTATGAGTTTAGAACCCAATGTCACCTCAGTTCCTAACTCTTCCGTTTAGACCCAACTCCTAAAGGTCCAGGGGGGTAGTCCCTATTTACTATGTTTCAAAGGTTGTGTTTTAGGAGTTAAAAAATGAATAAATTAATTTAAGCTTTATGACAATCAATCATGCAGAAATGAAATAATTTCAAATGACAGACAAATATTTCTTTATTTGTAAACCAAATATAATTGCAAGAGAAATATAGTATTACTGAACCAGTGCCTATCTAAATTCGGCTATGGAGTCACAAACAAAGATTACAATGAAACTGCCAAAATGCACAAATTGCTCTAAATCATTCGCTCACCACAATAATCAAAAGACCACATTCATCAAATGTAAAATACTTTAAGCAAATGAACTAAAATGTACGAGATGAGCTTGAAGAAGAACTGAACCAAATAAACGATGACTGCAATACTAAATAAAATGAAAAATTGTGATGTTGTGCAAGTGGTCCAATAAATTTTAATTTATTTTAAGGTCTTTCTTCAACTTAGGGGATTAATGTGTTTCCATGAGAAATAAACCAACTAACTAATGTGTCTACCTCCAACCCTTATTCCTCAACTGAGAGAAACTATTGGGTGCTCAATAAGAGAGCACAAGGCTCCCTCCTAGCTCCACAAGTCAGTCCGAAGAACTTGCCAGGTGCTCAACAGGAGGACACAGAGTGTTACGAGGCCCCCAACGACCTCTAGCCCTCTAGCTCCACACACTAATCCTCTTTTTCTCAATATTGCAATAATGGATTGAAATGCCTAATATTTTAGCCAACTCAAATCTTCTCCCTTTCTTGTCACCCAGGGTTGGACCAACCGACAAGGGGAGTGAATACGAGGCGAAGATTGGGGCAAGGTTTATTTATAAACGAAATGAAGAATTTAACAATTATTAACATACAAGCCAACACGATTTCGCAAGGATGGCAAAGACAAATCACTTGCAAGGTGTGGGCAAATGAAAATAACAAAAAAACACTAGCCGACCCGATCTAGCAAGGATGGCATAGCCAACTCACTTGCAAGGTGTGGGAAAAAATAAAGAAGAAAATAAAAACAAAATGAAACTCTAACTAATCTAAACCCACGCCAATCAACAATTGCTTATGCAAAGTTGGGCAAGCCCAACTTTTGCTAGCAATGGATGGCAAATAAATGAGACTTTATTTAACTGAAAATGAAAAGCAAAAAATCAAGTCCAAGAGACTCTCTTGGACTTGTTACAAAGGCTGAAATTTCAGCGTAAAGAAAGAGGTAAAAGGAGTGAGAAAAACCGTGTTTTTTTTTCCTTTCTTAAGATGGCCTTGAAGCTCTTCCTTTGGGGTGGCCTTAAAACTCTTCTATGGCTGAAATTTGACAGAGTTTTTCCTTGTTTTGTTATTAACCTGCTAAAAACCAACAAATAGAAAAATGATAAAATGTGCCCAAAATCACTTTGGGAAAGTTAGTATGTTAGTGCAATATATATACAAAATTTATACAAAGTCGCCAAGAGAATAATGTTGAGATAATTTGAGTGAATATGAGTAAAAATCAGACTTGAAAAACCCAAGCAAGACTAAAATGCAGAAATTTATGTGGAAAAAAAGAGGAAATTTTGTCCTTGGCTCTTTAAGAAATCAAACAATGGGGGATCCAAGCTTGGAATCCCACTCCTCAATCCGTATACCTGCAACTAATAAGATTTTTACTACCAAACTACAAAGAGGTGAGAACCAAATGATGAGCAAAGAAATCATAAATTTCAAACTAGAAAAGATACGAACTTCTTTAGCTACAAGAAAGAGAACTCATAAAATCTATGGAATACAAATACCATAAATCTTACCAAAGCAAATTAGTATGCTTCTGTGGCCTCCCTAGCTTATGTAGTGACTTGAACATAGAAGCAAACTATCAATGAGCACAAAGGACACCGGATTCCTCCAATGATTTTTGATTAACAAAGCCAAATGGATGAAAATTACGATGGCCAAAGCTAGAGCTATGGAATGAGAGTAAGAGAAAGAATGAGAGCATGAGCAAGAATGTGTGTGTGTGTAACCCAAATGAGGAGGGGAAGCCTTCTTAAATAGGAAAAATGAAAGAGAGAGGCTCTTTGCATGCTAGACAAGTGTCACGAGGGAGAGGGGGGGCCAAGAGAAGGGGGTGAATTTACTCAAGGAGGGCAAAACCATGGTTTGGGATCTCAAATATGGGGAGATAAACCCCCAATTTAATGCCTTTAACCTTATTGCTATGTCAAATGGGGAGGAAACCACCATAGTGGGGTCCCTTCCATTGACTTTAGCTCACCCAACCAATCAGACAGAGAAGGGGGCACCCCCCTAGATTGGACAACTCAAAACTTGTTACATGCTTGCTTGGGGCCCCCTTTGGGTCTTAAATTTGTCTTAGGAACCTAATATAAACATTAGAAATTTTACTTGGCCACCCCAACTGACTATAGTCACTTTTCTAAAATTTGGCTCTCTAATTAAATGCCCAATTTCCTGATTTCCATGACTGACCTGGGAAAAAGTAACCAAAACCATAGTAATACTTGTCCAAATGACTTCAATCTTGGCCCAAGGGTGTAGGGGGTCTCATGCCATTTGTCTTGAGTACCCATACCCCTATACAACATTAAAAAGGACCAAGTCACCCTCTTTTACATTACAACAAATTGTCTTGAGTGACAATTTTTAATGACCAAAAATTAAAAAAACCTATGCAAAACTTAATGAAATTCCGCAAGGCTCTGGATAATGTCTAGCATGGTAATATAGAACATTCCTAGGCCCTAATCACCCCATGGACTCGATCACTAGAACATCTTTCACCACTTTGGAGGTAATTTTGAGTGAAAAACTCAAATAATTAAAATCTCTAAAAAGAAATTTTAATTATCATAGTAAAAAACACTCGATGAAAGAACTTTCTTAATGACTAAGTCTTAGGCGATTAAGTTACAAAAAAATAGATCTTCATGCTGACATATCCTTACAAAATCCCCCGCAGCGGTGCAGAAATTTCATAGAGAGAAAAAGAGAAGAAGAGTTGCCTCGCTTGATATAATCATTAAGCACTTAATTCTTATCTTCAAGGCACATCCTACATGTGCATGGTACATCATTGTCCACGTAGTTGGTTTTGGTGGTCAACAAGACAAAAAGAGTGAGGAAGAAATTTTGACCACTTTAGGCAATGGACTTTGAAGTGGTGACCTTTGGAATATCAATTCTTTTACACTATTTTCTACTCAAATTTTGACAGATTCTCCCCATGTGCTGCTAAAAACCTGCACAAAACAACAAGCTTATAAATAATAAAAGGTGCCCAAAATCACTTTGGGACACTATGAATCTGAGTATATAGATTTTTGTAATGTCCTCTTCCGATTAGGCCTTGAGGCCCAAAACCGCTAACCTATGTGATTCCTGTGGGTTCAAACGGTTACTGACAGGTAGGGAATCATCTAAGGACTGATGCCATCCATAGAAAATCTAGGGCATCATCATTAGGTCAAGAAGGGCCACCGGGGCCAAAGGCCACCTCCGTGTATGCCATCCAAGCATTATTTAATGATGCATGCACTCATTAAGTCTCCATCCGCATGCATGCAAGTCAACTGCAAATTAGAAGATAAAGTGACCTAATTAGGTCAAAGATTAGGGTTTTCCCAGTTGAAAGTTATAAAAGAGGGATAAAGCGAAATGAGACTTCACTTTTGATGATTATTATTTTGGGAGCTCTTGGATAGCAGCACAGTGTGCCGCACAGCAGTTGGGGTTGGAGACGGAGTCTTCAGCTAGCGAGGTTTCAGCAGTGAAACATCTGCCCTAGTCTCATTCAGGGTTAAGCCATACAGGTTCACCATTTGCTCTTACATTCATTCATAGTTATCCAGTATACGGTATAGATTGTTGCAGGGACACGTGTGCCCGTAAGGGGGGGTTTTCAGCTAGAAAGCCCTGATCAGTCGCTGGGTCTTCAGATCTCAGTTTTGCTTCGAAACTCGAGCACCATTCTCTTCATCAGCATCTTACTCCGGTACCCGGTGATTATCAGATCCGACCGTGCTCATCCAGAGTAGTTATCAGCAAATTCGGGATCAGGGGGGGCGTGAGCAGCTGTCTCTCTGGAACAATTTTCTAGCCTGCCTAGAGACCTCCGAAACGCCACATGTACCAGGCATTATCTCCGGCACGGGAAGGCTATCAGTCCTGCAAATCGGCAGCTTCATCGGACACCTCCTTCACTGAAAACGTCACCCTTATCTGACCTGGGTTTTTGTTGCTGGGGTTTCACCAGGAAGCAGAAGATATCAGTCCATCTCCGATTCAGTTCTTGATGCTTGCATACCCTCTCAGGAGCAGTCTAGCCGGCTTATCAGTGGTAAGTGTTCATTCTATCTCACAAACCCTAACCCTAATTTTTGCTATAAAATAAGGATTTTTGCATGGCAGTTTGCATGCCCAATTGTATCAGTATATTTGCATAGAAATAGAAAATATCGGGATTCGGGATATTACAGTGGTATCAGAGCTATCTTCTTGGCCAGCTGTGGGCTTAAGAAATGGAACTTAGATGAATACAGAGGGAGACCCTTTTGTAACCTATAGGAGTGATCCGGCGGATTATTCCTCTTTAAAGATCCAATATGGTACAATGGTTCAGAAGCGGCGGATGAAAAAAATCGGACGGCGAAAACACAAAGATTGGAGGTCGGAAGAGATCTCTTTCCGCAACATCAGAGGTCGGAAGAGCATCTCGTTCCGCAACGTCGGAGCTCCCAAGAGCTTTTTCCTTCCGCAACGTCGGAGCTCACAAGAGCTTTTTCCTTCCGCAACGGCGGAAACTTAAGGGACGGATCGGAAGTCGGAGCGGAACGGGAGCCGCAACGGCGGAGATATAAAGGATATCGCAGTCCGCGTCGGGCACAATCTTGATCGGAAGGATAACGCTTCCGGCAGCCGCAACGACGGAAGCCCAAGACTTACGGAGCGGCGCACACAACGACGCGAGGTTTGAAAAGTCAAATCGGGAGACTTTACCATCTGCCGTTCGCAACTGCGGAAACCAAAGTAGCAAGACGTCCCGATGGAAAACCAGCCGACAGCCGATTGGGACAGAGTTCATCGATGGAAAAAAATCGAAGCCGTTGCTTATCACTGTTCCGCAATTGCGGAAGCCCGGATAACAAAAACTTCCGACTCAAACACTGCAATGCGCGTGGCGCGGTGACATTTCTAAACGGTTGGCATGACGGGAATATCTCCCATGTGGAATATTATGATGTGGCAGGATATTTCATAATGCTCACAGCTTGTTCGTAACAGTTTGGCGAAGCTTTTCTTGGCAGTTATGCCATAGTTGGGATAACGTTGAAAGGCATATGAACAGCCTCATGCAACAGTTTCGGAAATGTGGAAACCGCCTGTTATGATAAATGAGTTGGCATTTGGCAGGGGGGATGTGAACAACCGCATTTTTTAACGTTTTGGCTCATTTGTAATGGCGAAAATGAGTAATAAAGGGAGAAAAATCCGTTACTTATGGGGGCTTAAATGGAGGAAGCTGGGCCCAGAGGGACAGACAGAGTAAGGGGAGAAGGAAGAAAAGAAAAAAAAGTTGGCTGTAAAATTATTC
>LPNX011117716.1:46984-99987 GCA_001517045.1 Pseudotsuga menziesii
AGTGAAGCGATGAGCAGTGTTGACCAGCAGAAGATGAACAGAGAAGATTGAGAAGAGTGTTGCAGCAGCAGATGACCAGCAGTAGTGATGTTTAGTATGACAGTGATGACGTGGACAGAAATATGATGAGACAGTGAGTTGTAATTGTAAAAGCAAGCGTGTCTTGCTTTTGAGGTTAGGATACCTCAAACCCTTCTTAGCAGGGTCTAAAAAAACCAGGCAGGGTCCTGGATGAAGAGTAGGTGCTCTTTGTATCAGTGGGTTCTGATTTTACCTAACGGTTGTAGCCGGACCAAAACTAATACAAAAAGATTACAAAATTATATGATGTTGTGTTCTTTTGTGTAATGGTTCTTGATGATTCATATGCTATGATATGTGAATGATGAAGTTTATGAAATGATTATGAGATTGGTAGAATAATGGAATGATGAATTGGTAGTTAATTATGACAAGTTAAGAAAAGTTGTAAAATTGGCTTCACACTGATTGACCCCCCCTCTCAGTGTCTAACAATAAAATCATGGATAACCATCCCAAAAGGCCTACCTTTTCTTTAAGTGCCCCCAAAAGAGTTGTTTGTTAAATTTTTCCCTTGTTGAATTTATTTTTTGGCTCTAGATCGAGCTATGGATATTTAGGCCTCCTTCCCCTCCCCAACCCTAGGCGCTCCTTATGACCTTCCATGCTTAGGCTTCCTTCAATCCCAAGATTTGACAAGTTTGTAGCAACTTGTCTAGATCTTAAGGGACATATGGGATGCCCCGAAGGTTTAGGATTCTCTCTAGATTTGAGGGAGCAGGTATCCACATATCCCTCCCTCTTTTCCTGTTATCCAGAGTTTGCCCTATATCTGACCCCGTACTAAATCTTCCTATATAAGGTATTTAAACATGAGATCCCTAAACCAATCTTCCTCTTTTGTTCACCAATCTATGATCAGTCCTATAAACCTCCAAGTCTAGCCAATTCTCATTACCAAGCTTCTAAGAATCCTTTTTAGAGTACAAAAATTAAGGATTAGAAGTAGGCTTACACATGCTAGAAGAAGGTGAGTCCCTTATGGGAGAAATACCTATTGGCTTCTGCACTTGCACTCTAGTTCCCTTATTTGGCACTGGGAGACACTCATCCTGGGCTAAATTCTCCACCACATTTGGCACTAGCTTGGACCCCACTAACCCATTATCTTTGGGAGGTTGACCCTTCACTAGAGGCTCCTTTGAAACCACAGTGCATGACAACTGCCCCCTCCATATTTTTATCTTCACTTATTGAAGAGTCCAATGGATTCTACTTTTCTCTTTGGATGACGCTTCTCTAGGCCTTTTGACCTAGATCTTATTTGGGAATTTGAGCATACATTTTGTGTATGTGTCCATACTTATGGCATCTTGCACACCTAAAAGGAATGCCAGGGAGTTCCACCCACACATGTTGCAGTGATGTTCATTCCATTCTCAAATAAAAAAAGGGACTCCATGTTTTTAGAGTTAATGGTGAATGCCCCCATAGCCATTGAGTCCCCATAATCTTAGAAGCATCCAACTCAGACCTGAATATAAAAGCCAACCAACCTTGAGCTGGTATGTGTTAGTCTGGTAGATATCCCATCACAGGCGTCCATTCATTTTCCAAACAGGTCTGTAGGGATTTTTTTGCTAATTGGTGGCCATAAAACCTCCCAACCAATGCTTTCTCTACTATTTCCATGACTTGGTGCATTTCTATATCTTCAACAAGCACCGATTTAATCTGACACTTCTTCTGTTTAACACAACTTTTGCCTCACTTCCCAGAGATGGACTCGTAGCAATTCTTTTCTTACTGTCAGATACCCCACAATCTTGGCATGTTGCCACAGTGGATTCACTATTCTTCTTTCCAAACCCCCATCCTCATACATACTTCTCTCTTGTCCTTCTCCATATAGGTTAATTGAATTCACAAGTTTTGTTTCCTCTAGCAGACCAGAGCCATACATAATTCTGAAACTACCTATCTTATCCAGAGAAGATGATGCGTGATGACCTGTGGGAGAGTTACTACGAGTCTTGTTTGAGGTATTGTCATCTGATGCACTATCGTAGGACTTAATGGTATCTTTACACAAAACTGGCATCCAGTACCCTAGAGTCAGTACCATTCCTGATCTATGCACGAGTGGAGTCTTGGGCATGATTGTCCAAGGTTTTGTCTACATAGTGTTCACCCCCACTACCACCCTGTTATCATGCAAATCTGCACCAGCAGGCCTGCCTAATACTTATCATAGATCACCTAGTCCTGTGACCACTAGATGCCTCTCAGTTCAGACTGGTGCTTTTCCAGTCTCAGGGGTGTGTCCCTAGGGATTGTATGCTTCCATCAAACAAAAAAGCTGCAATGAAGTCCAAGATGATTAGCACACAAAGACTCGCTCTTGATCTGCCTGTAGACAGTCAATAGCGATGATAAACTTTAATTGAAATCAAGAATGGCTTGGATCAGATCCTAAAGACAGTTGTAACAGCAAATTAATGGAACTGGGTAAAGAAAATGTGTGCCTTAGGGGAAGACAAATCAAAATAAGTGCACCCTAACTAACCATAAGATTGCAATACAATTTAACCAATGGCAACCAATAGATTCAAGGAGCACGAAGAAAGCATTATTGGACCAAATCACGTTACCCAAGAGATTTATTGCATCATAGTGAGTTACAAACAATAGGCTGGCCATAGGTCTCCTTGCACATATTATTGGTACTGGTGTGAGGTATGGAAGGTGAGAGAGTGGAGAGTAGTCTGCTGCTAAATCTGTTCTGAGAATAATACTGTCCAACCATTCATCTATCCCTCAACTCAACATATATAGAATCCTTAGCTGCCTGTGGAAGAAGGATAGAAAAGATGCCAACCCTGACAATGTTTTGCATGCCTTCCAAGTGCTGTTCTTCCCCCCTTTTTGGAGACTTTTTCTGCTGTTAAGATGGCTTTTCCTTAAATAAAAAACTGCTATATGACTCCATACCAGCACTGGTTATTTTTTGAGGAGATAGTCTGCTGTTTGCACAGGCTTTAATTGGCATAAAACAACTTTTAATTAACTGTATTGATAACCTGCTAGGATTGAATCTTCTCAGCACTGTCTTAGTCACTATATTTCAGAGGTTCGATGACTGCTGGAAGGGTGAATTGGTACAGCCAAATCCCAAGAATCCCTACGAATTAGACCTTGAAAGCATCCAAATCGTTAAAGGCTGATGTAGATACCCCCCCTTGCAGCACTGGAGTTTCTATAATTAAATGCTGGAAATGCCATGTCATATGACAACTGTCTAGACATATTTCCTGTAGCTGCTATATCTAAAACATTGCTGTTTCACAAATTACCAGCATTGAATTGGGCATATGACTCTGCTGGAATACACCTCAAAGACCATGGATTCTCTTGTGGATAAGGCAGTTATATCAAGTTTCAAAGCTTTAATAGAATTGGCAAAACCTATAATTATGACAAAGGCAATCAAATTAGATTTTCTATTTGACAATCTTAGCAACAGCAACCTTGATTTGGGGCTTTTCTTTGAATGAAAGGATTGGATAAAAGGAAAAATTAGGCTTTATAAGCTTGATGAACTTAGCAAAACTGCTAGTTATGCAGAAGGGGTCAAATTAGGATTTAATGTGGACAAAATTGGAAACTTGAACTAAGGTCTAGGAAAGTCAAACTAAGCAAATGACTTCTAAACACAGCAATTTGAATTAGGGTTTTGGAAAGCAATTATGATATGGGGAATTAGGTCTTTGAAAAGTCAAACTAGTAAGAGTTAGGCTTTTAGGACAAGCCATTTGGAATCTCGTATAGTGGATACCTTCCAACTAAATGCCACATGTCCCTCTAGGCGACAATCCACCTATTCAATGCTGTTCTCGACTCATCACTGTTCACCCCCCAGCACCTTGAACCATCTGACCATTACATGCTTGTAACCATGACATCCAACCTGTATCTTCTATACATAGAGACTCCTAATTATAAACATGCCCAGAAGGTAGACTTCCTCCAAAAAAGTAAAAAGCAAAAAGGAAGAAACACTGATCATGGAGATAACATCAATCAATCTCTGAAAAATCAAAAAGCAAAATGAAGAACACTGCTAAAAATAGCAAAATCTCGCAAGTGGGCAAAAGCAGTCTCACTGGACTCATTTTTTTGACAAGGAAACTGAATATATAAACATCTCTATCATGTGGGCCCCAAATCTTTGGCTCCTGGAAAAAATCAAACTACTAAGACTAGCAGTTTCTCAGACTGGTGTAACTGAATCTGGAATAATCTCTCACCAATGCCAATGTCTGTATGCTCCTTTAGTTGTACTAGCTTGATGGAATCTCAGTGGATCTTATCCCTCCAATAGTGCAGGCACAAATCGGGGTTAACGCATCCAAGACTTGATAGTCCACCTAGGATGAAGAAATTGAGATCCTTTCCAAAGGATCTTTTGAAAATTCCAACAATTCTTCTTCCATTGCCATATTCAGTTAGTTTTTGCGATCCATAGCACCTAGATAACATAACTACAGTACCCTAACTCCATTGCCTACTTGCCCCTGCTGAAAAAATGGTTTCCAGGAGATGCATTTAATTTCATTTTCACATTACTGCTATCTTAATAACCTGTGCCATGTAGACATGCTAGCTGATAGCTATGACATGACAAGGGTCTCAATTCGAACCTTCTAAGATAATCATCACTCAACCATGTTGTTAATCTCTTACTCGTCTCAATTCAAACTTCTAATATAAGTAAAAGTTTAGCAATTGATTGCATTTCTTTAGGTCATGTCATTGCAAGGTTCTAATCTGGCCACTTCATTGGGATAAGAAACTACTCTTTCCATCCAGTGTCTTGTTGGCACCTAATGATGAAAAGTTGCAATTTCAACAATAAAAAACTGCAACATTGCAAATGTTGATGTTGCAGATAGACTTCTAATAAACATTTTCAGTTGGGAAACTTAGTATTTGCAATTTCTGCAATCCAAACCATAGTTGATAACATTGGCAACGGCAAAAAATCGACAATCCACGGAAATAAAAAATACAAAAATATATTCACTGTTTCCAGAATTTTAAACATATAAAGCAACAACAACATTAGATAAACACATTGGTACATAAATATGGAGAAAGCTCTGATATATATGATGTAGTGGATACCAAATAAAAAATTGCTACATCAAAGTTTCAAAGATTGGAAATTTTCAAGTTTCAACACCGGTTGGAACATTGGTCATCCCCTCTCCTCTAGGATCTAGACCTTGCCTCTACCTCGAGTCTCGAAGTTGATCCTCCAAGGACATTAGTCAACACCCTACAATTTTGATGAAGCTTCCTAATCCAAGCATTAAAATAAGGTAGAAAAAGCTTCCCATGCTTGATAAGTGATTTTGCTTGATTGAAGGGTGCATTTTTATTAAGGTCATGACAGAGGAGTTCAATCAACTTCAACAATCAGGCATCAACACCACCAACATCTAGATACGTAGAGAGTTTGATCTGCTTGATTAAATTCCAATTCCTTACCCTCATACATGATAGAATCCAGTGGAAACATTGCAATCCTGAAATACCGAAAACTATTAAGTTTGTTGAATTTTGAATGAGATCTAAAGTTCTACTTTTTGCATATGAAGTCCGATGAGGTTGGAACCACTCTCAAACATCCCGAAACAATATCACTGACATGAATATCACTTGTTCAAAACTGAAATTTTTTTTAGAAGTCCGTGTTTTCAAATCTATGAAAGTGACTAAAACATTTTCAAACTTGACCTTAAAGTCCACAACCTAGCCTCTCTAGCAATTTTTTCGAAAAATTCACCGATTTGTTCTAAGCCTTGTATGGCGCGATTTTTTGTAAAACTCGCGATTTTTTTGGCCGAAAAAATCAGCAGCCCGAAAAATTGTGAAATTTCAGGACATCACTGATTTTATCAACTATGATCCAAACCTACAATTCCAAAAGTTCTATTGGATTTGTGACAGAAATGCATGAGAAAAGAACTTTCAGTTTGCTTCAAGATTATTCTATTCCCTTCACTAGCCTTCTCAGTTATTGGACGGGTATAACATCCCAGCTGTTCCCGAACTCTCTAAAAACATGAGCTTGCAATATATGCCTAAACTTGAGGAATCATTCTTGAATCTCCAAAGTGTTGGAGAAATTCCTTGAGATCTTGTTCAATATATTTTTTCAAAATAAAGTTTGCATTTAGCTATTAATAAAAGCAGTGTCTGCATGGCTTCAAACAAAAAAAGAGGGCCACAGATGCAACCTCCATAGGGAAATTTCAAGGCCATAAAATGTGGGTTGGCTGCAGCCAAAACATCCACTCATAGAGAGTCTAGGTCATGCTTTCCATAAACATAATAACATAAAGAAACAAAGGCCATTGGCCTTACCAAATAATCCCCAACTTGAAATAGGAGGGTTGGCATCTATAAATTGGATTGTGCTTCATCCATCAACGAGAGACTTCGGGGGTTTAGGCCCTTCCGAATGGAAAGGCCTAGCATTGAGATATGTTTATTATTATGTTGTGGGCTAGGGGACCAGCTCTGACTGTGTTCATGCCTCTCATTAACCTATGCCCCTGCTTGGTGCTTGGGTTTGCTGCGACGAGAACTATGGGACCTAGTTGATCTAGGCCACCTTCGTATGCCGGTTGTCTTAAGTGGGTCTAATAGCACCCAACTGTGTTCGTGCCTCTCATGAACCTATGCCCCTGCTTGGTGCTTGGGTTTGCTATGATGAGAACTATGGGACCTAGTTGATCTAGGACACCTTGGTATGCCAGTTGTCTTAGGTGGGTCTAATAGCACCCAACGTATGGTGATGGGGCTTTATTCCAATACTCCAACAACTACTATATGTGTTTCATTTCAAGCCTAACTTTCTACGCTTGTACCATGATCTTCATTAAGAGGTTGGTACATATAAACGTGCCATCAATCCAAGAAAAAATGTGTGAACAAACATTTGCATTGAATAACACATCATTTCTCTTCTTCCAAGAATCTCTGCTCAAATAAGCATCTAAGAATAATGGAATTCAATGGCCTAGAGTAGTCTATAACCTAGTAAGGCAGAGCAACATGAGAGGGAGGTTGGAAGATATTGCTGGTAGAGGGTCTCGACCGACGGTCATGTGGCCCTTGCCAGAGAGCAGAATCATAAGAGGTGCTTCAAGGTTTCGACTCTCCCACATTGTAGGCATCATAGGTTAGACACTTCTAGGTGAGCAAGCCTCTTTTCTACAAGGAATCCTTCCACAACCAAACACTAAGTAAAAAATGATTTTTTAGGTTCCAACCTTATTAGTAAATATTACATAGTCAACATAACCGAATATATGTTTGAATTTTTCCCTCCAAAATTTATTGAACTTGCTTTTAAGGGTTTGGAGTAGAGCCATTTGCAATTCATGGCTAGCTTCTGTCTAGTTAAAGTCATGGCCTTTACCCAATGCCAATCCTGCTACCAAGATTAAGGTGTCGGGAGACCAAGCTTTAACAAAATTTTCTCAAGAATGAGCCCCTCAATGCGGTTCATAATGAATTTATCACCATTGGCCAACACAAATTTTCTCTTAAACTCGACTTAGGAGAGCAAAGATTTGGAGGGGCTATCTAATAGATTATTGGTTGATTGAATGCCACACTTGTAGAGTCGTATGTTGGAGAACCAAGAAGACTTGACCAATGACCTCCCTCAGAAAGCATTGGAGGTGACCACTTGAGACTAATCATTAAAGGATAGGTCGATCCGAAGAGATGCCTCCTAGTAAAGGAAGGGCCTTTTGGCTTCCCAAGCCTTCCATATGCTTTAAACAATAAAGATACCATCTTGAGATGATTGGGAGTAAGAAGAAGGGCTTGAAGAGATACCCCTTGCTAATCTTGCTTGGCAAGCGACAACCCTTCCTAAAGTCTACGCGTTAGAATATCCTTTTAAGCTTCCTTTCCTTCCATAGCATGAATGACCTACTTTGCACAAAACACATGGGATTGGATCTTAGTGCTAACAATTCCCAAGCCACCGAAGTTTCTTGGGATGTAGCATATCTCCCAATTGATGTGGCGAAACCCTTTAGCTTTGTTAGGCTTGGTCCATAAAAAATATCTTAGGGACTAGGTTTCCTTAGAGGGGAACCAACAAGCATAGTACAAATGAGTCGTTGCCATTGTTTTTGCACAGATATGAAACTTTGTTGCCAAGGCTAGGGGATTAGTAATCCACTACACTATAATTTTCTCCACTTGTTGGACAACCACTTCCTATACATCCCTAGGGGAAAATTGAAAGTGGTTAGCCGGGTCAGCATAGGATGTTGGCTTTATTTGTATCATTGAGTTTTGGCCCATTGAATGTTGGACCTTGAGGCTATGCGGAAGGTATCTGGACATTTCATGGTCTGAGTCCAAGAAGTCTAGTCTTCAAAGATTTTGTTAGGAAAGAGTCATCAACAAAATGGTTACTGACCAATTGTCCATCATCGAGCTTTGGCAGAAGGATCTTGTAAGCTACCTGAAGATCTACCTTAGAGATGAGAATATAACCAAGGGCTTCAAGCATTAGTACGATAGAGTTGGCGCTAGAGGGCACCCCTATTGGATAGATTTGAAGTGCCCAATCTCCTCTTAAGAGCCTTTATTGATAACGAAACAAGCTTAGCCATTTGCAAATAGGGTTTCAATGTTGTTAATAAATGCCAGGTCAAACCCTGGGGTCTAAAGCATTGGCAAGATAAAGGGCCATTTTACCTAGTTGTAAGCTTTCTCAAAATTAGGGATATACCTCCCACATATAAGTTTGGTATGCTTAGGGTGAACAATGTTGGGGATGATATATTTTATCTGTAAGGAAAGAACTTTGGTTGGAATTTTATAGGATGTATTGAGCAGAGTGACATGCCTCCAATTAGTAACTATTTTGAGTGCCATGATTTAGGTATAAACTTGATGAGCCCTTGATTAATTTTCACACCCAAAGATCATTTCCATAGGGCCTCTTGATAGACATTAGAGCAAATTTGGTGTCTCAAATGGACTTCCTAAGGAATATCCCAACTCATCTATAATTTTTTTTCTTATGAGGCTCATTTTAGACCCCAAATTTGCTCTAATGTCTGTAGCAAGCCAACCCAACAAATTCCTAGCTAGCCTTGCGAAACCCACAGAGGAAGCCACCAAGGCCATCTCATGAAGGGTTGCAAATAGCTTATTGAGAGAAAGCGCCAAGTCACAGGCTCTCGCCTATTTCGTGGAAAGCTTGTTCAAACCAAGGCAATAAATTTTTTGGTGGCTTCTTTTGGCTTGGTAGAAGGGCCTTGAGTTTGAAACATCATTATATGATGCTTTACAAATTCTTTTTCAATTTCTTCTTGATTAGATGTTTAGCACAAGAAGGTTTTGAGTGCTAAGATATTTTCATTAGCTTCCTTAGAGATCAAAGCCTTAAAGAAAACTTTCATAAGTCTGTCACCCGTTTTAATCCAATGCAATCATGCTCACAATTGAGTACCCATTGCTTGATGTACATTGTTCACTTGAAGCATATGACACACCTTCATAGCATTATCAACTTTATTTCATCATAAGGGGGCTATTGCAATTCCTCCATGAGCCCATCTAGCTTGTTGAGAAAGGCCTTGTTACGGTTGTGGCGGATCTAAGCAATTTTCTTTTCATGCTTTCATACAAAGGAAACCGTTTTGGAGATGGTGTCATCCCATCAAACTATCTAACCATTATCTCCATGCAGCATGGGGATCAAATTACAAATAGTATGGATACATGCCAGGAAACTTGGGCTTTGGAGGTGGGAAACATTAAGGATATAATTGGTCCTAGGCATTTGTGTGTGTTCAACACCATAGGACAAGATAAACTAGATGGGCTAGTGGTTTGATAAAGTGACAATGCCATTGAGATGCACTGGCCAGCCTTTTGAGGAATCAAAATAGAAGGAATTTCTCTTTGATAAAAGTGTCCTATAAAGTCTGTAATAGATTCATTCAGATCCCTTCCTAAATTTTTTCCAAGTGAACCAAGCCTTTGTCGAGTCGCGATGCAAGCTCTTGTTAGGGTCATAAAGCTTGTGGCAAAATTTTAGGGTTAGCCAAGCTTCTTTTCCCTAACTGGATAGGTGCATAGGAAATCCCGCCTCCTTATCCTCCTGACACAACCATATTGAAACCACCACATACAAGGTAATGGGTGCCATGGAGGTTGTCATCCGTCCACCACCAAAATGTTGCACACTCTCCTAAGTCATTAGAGGCATAAATGTTAGATAGGCCTAGGAGCTAGCTATCTTGATTGAACAAAATCTAGACAAGATACTAGGAAGGGTTAGACTCCTAATTGATAATAGTGTTGGAAAACTTAAGAGAGATTAGAACAACAATGTCGCCTTTTCCCTTAGAGTGATTAGAACAAAAGCACCTAGCCCATGACCAAATTATTGATAGAGCAGTGCAAAGGAGAAACCTTGTAGTTTTGGTTTCTTGCAAACAACATATATTTGTCCCACTGATAACCATCAAAACCTAGAAATGTATTTTCTTCCGAAGTCATTTAAGCCTTGGAAATTACATGAGGTCACTTTCACTAAAAGCTTGCAACATTTTGCATCTTTGGGTGAGTAGTTTCAGGGTCCCAAAGAGCATGGAAGGAAGTAGTTGCAAAAGAATATTTAGCCAATAGTCACCGAGAGTGGCTTTTCATGGCCTCTTTTGGTGGTTCTCAACATCAGGCACCGCTTCACTTTCCTAGAGGTCGAGAAGTGGTTGACGAGAGCTCACTCTTCACCCAACACCTCTTTGAATCATGGCATCAACATGCACATTACTAGCCATCTTAGCCTCCCATCGACTTGGTCCAATTGTGGCTATGGCCTTGGGGTTTGAACTTTTGAAGCCTTGGGAGCCGAAGTATTTGAGGCATGGGCTTTGGTGGCACAATATATGAATAACTCCAGTCTAGATACCTTCACGTACATTTGATACCTAGGGAGTTTTTGGGAGCAAGAGGGGTTTGGGTGGTGTAGGCCACCTTAGGTTCGACCTGGGTCATGAGTGAACAATCATGGAGCTGGTGGTCTGGGTTTTGACCAATGTTGCAAATATCTCCAATTTCTCACAATATTTCCGATATCTCCCGAGTTTTTCCTGTTGCCGATTTGTCCAATATTTTTATAATTCTTCAGGTCTAAGTTTATTTTTGCCGATATTTTCTGATAATATCTGATATTCTACCCGATATTTCTGATAAGTTTCTTTCTAGACCCTTGGCGATATATTCCCCGACACGATATTTGCAACATTGGTTTTGACAGCAAAAGCAAGTGATAGAAAAATTAATGTAGTGAATTGGTTGGTGATGGTTCTGTTGCCAATCTTGATAAGCACAAATTCTTTGAGGTTTTTAGGTAGGTTGACCCTAACACAGACTCCGTGTTGAGGGTGAGGGTGGAAAAACCATTCAAGTTCTTCGCAGATAAACTCCCTTAATGGGCATGCAATCCATTCTAGGGATGGCCAGGATTCCATTGGTAGGCCAGGGAAGTCCACCTACACTGGGCATACTAGTTGGGTAGCTTTTTCAGCTAAGTCGTCATAGGTCTATTGGGAAAAACCCCATCAAGGTATTCTTACAGATACAAGGCCCCTGAAGCAAGATTTCTTGCACATGGGCCAGGTCACTGAATTAAAATAGGAAAATCCTTTGGTTAGCTGCAGGTATGGGTGCAATGCCAGCCCTAAGGTTCCCACACCTCTTGAATCCAGTTCTGGATGATTGAGCTAGGTGGCACCTACCTTACAAAGTATCCCAGTATGGAGACTGCTCTGAATGAACTGCATAAACTATCATATTCAGAATCAGTAAATTCAGTATCGGGAGGAAGGTCATTACCTTTGTGATATACCTTCAGGATAACTTTGCGGGGTACTTTCGGCACGATTACTGCTCTCTAGGACAGTAGCAGAACCAAACATGACAATGGATTTTTCAGGTTAGACCATACTGCCTCGCCTATGATAGAAAGGCCACAGCCAGACAGGTCATCCAGGGTGCAGTTAATGCAAAAAGACCACACAATAATACAGCCAAGTCACCTGACACGGGGACACGGGACACGAAGGACACGGGGATTCGAGTGTCCGACACGGGCACGGTGACCCTCGGAATCAGGATACGTAGGACACGTTATATATGTATATATTTAAATATTATATATATTAAAAATATAGCCATATAGATCCAAATTTTTACAAATATTCAATAGAAATCAAAATCAATGCACATTTNTCCGGACACGCACTGACAGTCCTCGGACACGCGTGTCCGAAAACAGGACATGCTCGGACACGCGTGTCCAAAAACAGGACACGCTGCAAAGACGTGTCGGACACGTTTTGTCAACGTGTCCGTGTCCGACACGCGGACACGGGACATGCAGGCCCTTTTGGACGAATCCGGTTTCATAGTAATACAGGAATAACTCTGCAATAGTCCCAAAGATTGTGATCCTTCAGGCCATGGTTCAAACTCTCATAACCCTATCTTTTCTCCCCATGAGAATTCAAAACCTTTTCTGGTGCCTCCCTCTTGAATAAAATGAATTCATGTTCAACAGATTTAGGCTCAAAACATGATGGCAACTTTTGTTATTGATCACACATCTATGACTGGTGAGTATTAGTGGAACCCTGAAGGCGAATTACCAGAGATTTCCTATTTCTTCTCTTTTTCCTCAAGATACTGGATCTGATGGTTTTCCTCATACCAGTGAACAATTTTATTGCAGTGAAAGAAAACCCAATTGGGTGATAATTTAATCCAGTGTTCTCCTTCACACAATGGCTGTTCCTTTAAAGGCCAAAAATACATTCATGAAAGTATTCCATATACTACTGCACAGTCACATGAGATCTCTATATGCATTCAATCTTCATCTGATGGCAGTCCTATGTCTTACAGCATTCACAAACTTATTCATGTGACTCAATATTTCCATTCAGCAGATGATGCAGCCAACCCAGCTGGAATTGGTTCATGAAAGTATTCCATATACCACTGCACAATCACATGAGGTCTCTATATGCATTCAAGCTTCATCTGGTGGAAGCACTATGTCTTCACAGCATTCACCAACTTATTCTTGTGATTCTCAACATTTTCATTCAGCAGAGGATGCAGCCAACCCAACTGGAAATGGTTACAGTGACAATAAGTGGCCAATGAATAGGAAGGTTTCAGAGGAAAGAGCAACAGCACTATTGAGGCCTAATGGTGGGGACCCAGAAAATATGGAAGATGCCTATGGGGATCATAACCTTCCTTCTAAGTCAGAGTGGAGTTTAGAGTCAGAGATACCTCAAGGTGATATAAAATGTTTGCTTATTGAATGTGCGAAAGCTATTGCAGATAATCGTGAGGCAGATAAGTTGATTGCAAAGTTGAGACAAGCCGTTTCTATATTTGGGGATCCAATGCAAAGGTTAGGTGCATATATGGTAGAAGGTCTTGTAGCAAGGTTGCAGTTTTCGGGGAGACATATTTACCAATCATTAAACTGCAAGGAGCCTACCAGTGCTGAACTTCTCTCTTACATGCAAATTTTCTACAATATTTGCCCTTATTTCAAATTTGGTTATATGGCTGCAAATAGTGCCATTGTAGAAGCATTAAATGACAAAGACAAAGTACACATAATTGATTTTCAGATCGCTCAAGGTAGCCAGTGGATACAAGTGATTCAAGCATTTGCAGCAAGACAAGGTGGCCCACCTCATGTTCGCATTACTGGTGTGGATGACTCTGTATCAGAGCTTGCTCGAGGTCAAGGATTACAGTTAGTTGGCCAAAGATTATCAAAGGTTGCTGAAACTTATCAGGTTCCTTTTGAATTTCATCCTTTGCCTGTGTTTGGGTCTGATGTTCAAGCTGGTATGCTTGATATTCGGCCTGGGGAAGCATTGGCTGCAAATTTTAATTTAGTGCTCCATCATATACCTGACGAAAGTGTGAATACAAGTAACCATCGAGATCGGCTAATAAGAATGGTCAAAGGCTTGGCTCCAGCTGTGGTAACATTGGTGGAGCAAGAAGCTAATACTAATACTGCACCTTTCTTTCTCAGGTTCATGGAGACTTTAAGTTTTTATAGTGCTTTGTTTGAATCCTTGGATTTAACTCTGCCAAGGGAAAGCAAAGAGCGTGTCAGTGTGGAGCAGCACTGTATAGCACGTGATATTGTGAATCTTATTGCAAGTGAAGGTGCTGAAAGAGTGGAAAGGCATGAGCCTTTTGGTAAGTGGAGGTCCCGTTTGACTATGGCTGGCTTTAAATCTCATGCTCTGAGATCACATGTTAGCTCCAATATCAAGGTTGCCTTGGAGTCTTATAATCAGAATTACAGGGTTCGAGAAAAAGATGGAGTTCTTTATCTGGGTTGGTTAGGCAGGGACTTGTATGTGGCTTCTGCATGGAAGTAATGTGTTAGCATAGCATCTCCTAGTGAAGGTAAGTATTTTTCATTTGTCTTGGGCAAAGTTATTGAAAATATTTAGCACTACATGTCATATTTCATGGATAGGAGGTGTATGTAAGGACTGAGTTACTTAGCCACAACATTATCAAAGCTGTTATGGCTAAATTCAAAAGCTGTAATTAAAGTTACTGGCAAAAAAATGTATTTGGGAATTACCAAAAACTGAAAAGTCTGCACACGATTTTGTAAATAAAAATTTCCCTCATTTCAAGAACTGAAACATGTGTCTGAGTAAATAGAATCCTTAACTAAGATTTAGAGGTCAAACAGAAGTATTGTTCGGATTGCTGGTACAGTGGATAGAAAATATGTGTTTCAACATCTTGGTTAGATATTTCAATCATGAGAAAATGCACAATAATGGGTTACTGATTAGCATCTGCATGAAACTCGATCAAATTTACGGTTAATGGTAGCAGTTAGAACTTTAATCGTCTCATTTGGCAGATCAAAAAAAGAAGTTGAATCCATTGAATTCAAACACTGGGGAGTAAATTTACCGGGTTCAACAAACTGAATTGCCACAACTGAAGCGAATCGGCCAGGCAAATTTCTTTTATAGAAATCGCAAAAAACTTGTATTACTATTTTTTGGGCTTGGTTATGTTAAATGTGAACACACAAACTTGATATTTAAATTGACTTATTTTTTAATCAAATATAAAATTATAAAGAATACCTGTGCTTTTTTATTATCTGAAAATATGAAGTTTAGCAGAATTTGCTTAATCCACTTACTCTTTTTGCTGAACTTAATGACAATTTTTATTGTGCTAGCAGTTAGAACCTTAGTCACACTGTATTTGGCCTTTATTTTGGAAAAATATTGAAATTCACAGAATTTCAAGGACTACAATTGTTAATATTTTTATTTTAACAGCAGTTAGAGCCTTAGCCACACTGCATTCGGCTTTTTTAAGAAAAAAATGAAATTCGCAGAATCTCAAAGGTTGCAAATCATTAAGGTTATTTCTTTTGGTCAAATTAAATTTAAACAAAACAATACGCACACCTTGTACACACACATTTAGATATATATAGATGTACAATTTTTTGAACAATATATGATATTATTTATTATGATGTTTTAACAGGTTCTCAGATGTGACATTTATTTGATATTGTTATGAATCAAATTTGAAGTTAAGAAATTTTTTTACTTAAATTAAATTTATACTAAATAGCACACACACATATATAGCTTAGTGAGTTCAATCTGTTTGGTTTTTGTTTCTAATCTGGTTGAGGTTAGAGTCCCAATGGGTTAGCTCAATCAGTTTTCATGGTGGAGTTCACTGTGAGCTCTCTGTTTCTAATCCCGCTGAGGTTCAAGTCTGGCTGAGTCCCACTGGTTTTTGCTTCGAATCTGGTTGGGGTTTGAGGCCTAAGGGTTTAGCTCAATCAGTTTTTGTTACTAACACACACACACACACATAGCACAGTGAGTTAATTCAATCTGTTTGGTTTTTGTTTCTAATCTGGTTGAGGTTCAAAGTCCCAATGGGTTAGCTTGATCAGTTCACTGTGAGCTTTTGTTTCTAATCTAGTTGAGGTTCGAGTTTGGCCGTTCCAAGTTATTGTAGCTGTGGGTTTAGCCCTCCATCAGGATATTCCAGAAAATTCTGGGGATCCCATGACAATAAGTCCAAACTCATGGAGTTTGGGCAATAAGTCCAAGAAACAAATGTGTCTACAAACACTAAAAACAATTTAAATACAGTTGTTTTTTAAACTTCAAATTTCAAATTTAATCCCAAAATATACGTTTTAAAACTAATTATTTATGAAAAATATATCAAATTAAATGTAACCCGGTGCTGATTGTACGAGTTCAGAACAAGTTTGTGAAGGTGCATTCTTAGGAGTGGTCAAAAGATCATTGCTATATGATATCCTTGATTGTCTGAAATTGTCTGTTGAAATATTGCTCTGAATGATCTTTAATGTACCATGCTTAGAAATTTGATGCTTGGTGTAAAATGCTCTTCTTGAAAATCATTAAGACATTTTTTGTTAGTTAACAATGCTGTCAAACATTCTGCATTGCCACCACTTTTGACAGCACCCTTTTTCTTTATCCATGTCTTAGATCTTTATAGGTCTTGATTCTGATGTATCAAACCTGAAATATGTTTTTGAGCTAAGTGTGGTAGAAAATATACTCTGGGCTTCCAATTCTAGAGTGTTTTTTGAAGAACAAAAAATAATCATATTACTCGATTTCATTGATCCATAATTTCTTTGGATTCAACCTAGACATTGTTAAAGATAGTGCAGTTGCGAGACCCATTCTCAGGGAGGATGGTACCCTAGTCAGTTAACTAGGGTATAGTAAGACCCTAGAAGGTACCCTAGGGCCCCCAGTAGTCTCCTAGGGTTCTTGGTCTAGGACCAGCAGGTTGATGCCATGGCAAAGTGCCTAACATATAGTTAGGGCCCCTATATGTCTCTAGGGTATTCTGGTATGAGACTAGACGGTTTCTTGGACACGATGTCCAAGCAGATCCTATAGGTTGAGACAGAGACTTCCTGGTCTAGGACCAGACAGATTCTTGGTTTGAGACCAAGTAGTTCCTGCAGGTACATTCCTGGTCAATTAACCAGGTGGATCTTGGTCAAGTTTGACCAAGATGATGATGTGTGATATCCTCTCTCCTATTCGGTTATTGCTAGGTTGTTTCTCAAGGGACTGACCACCCCTTGATGATGTCACTAGCACCTAACCCTTAGGAGCAGTATTGAGGACCAGAGGATCACATCAGCAGTTTGGATCTTCTCCTTATACAGTGATGATATATATATATACCTTGAGAGAGAGAAAAGATTAAAGCCCTTGGTCTTGTTGGTCCTATGGGTAAAAGGGGTTGTCTGTCCACCTTTATGGTACACCTTGGTCTTGTGGGTATGAGGGTTGTCTTACCTTCTTATTATGACCCCTTTTGTTGACTTATGGTCCTTTATCTTTTACTTGGTCCTAGTGCCCCTATTGTGTGTACCTTTGGTATGATGACTTTTATTTTATTGTTTTATTGTTATGGAGTCATGGACCATATGACCTTTAGTACCCTATTCTAAGTCAACCTAATCTTATTTTTATTTTATTGTTTTTATTTTATGGCAACCTGACCGTTAGTACCCTATCCTAAGTCAACCTAACATTATTTTATGTTATGTTTGGTAACTATCCTAAAACTTAGGGGTTACCTAAGAGACCTTTCTAGAAGGCTTGTAAAGATTATAAATTAAAGATCACTTCTCCATTTTTATATGGCATCTGGACAAGAGAGAAAATCAGATCTGATTTTTCTCTGCTTTGGAGTTTGTTGCTACTGGTTTTGCTTGACGAACTTGTTGTTGCTAGGGTTACTGTTGTGCCATGACTGCGTGTCTTCCCTGTTGGGCCGTGACTATGTGTCTTCCCCGCTGGGTCGTGACTGTGTCTCTCTTCTCTGCTGGGCCATGACTGTGTGTCTTCCCTGTTGGGCTGTGACTATGTGTCTCTTCTTTGCTGGGCTGTGACTGTGTGTCTTCTCTGCTGGGCCATGATTGTGTGTCTCTCCTTTGCTGGGTTGTGATCGTGTCTTCTCTACTGGGATGTGACTGTGTGTCTCTTCTCTGCTAGGCTGTGACTATGTGTCTCTTCTTTGCTAGGCCGTGATTGTGTGTCTTCTCTGCTGGGCTGTGACTGTGTATCTCTTCTCTGTTGGTCCGTGACTTTGTGTCTTCCCTACTGGGTCGTGACTGTGTGTCTCTTTTCTGCTGAGCGGTGACTGTGTGTCTTCTCTGCTGGGCCGTGACTGTGGTATCCCTTCTCTGCTGGACCGGGACTGTGGTGTCCCTTCTTTTGCTGGGCCGTGTTACCTTCTTGTTGGACTGTGACTAAGGGTTTATCCACCTTGTTGAAGCGTCTCTGTTAGAAGCCTTTAAGGATGAGTTATGTCATCTTCCTGCTAAGTTGTGACTATTGTATGCTCCTTGGGTTGGGAATGACTCTGGTTATCTCCTCCTAACAGGCCGTGACTGTCTAGTTAATTTTGGACTGGGTTGTGACTGTGTTTTTGGCTAGGTCATGACTATACATCTCTTACCTTGTCCATGGATTGTGGTGCCCTATCCTAGCTGAACTATGACTCTGTTAAATCCTAGATTATAGGCCAATAAGTCTGCTAGAGGGAGATGTGGTTTTGAGGGAGCCTATCTATGATTGGGACTGAATATCAATGCTGCTATCCTATGCTGACCTAAACCCATAACGCTTTAACCTTCTCTCTCTCTCAAAGTATGACCTATGACAGCTTGTCCTTACAGTGACAAGAGCTGACATAATATGTCTGAGTATAAGGCAGATTCAAACTAGATCTATTTAGAAATTGTTCTTTAAATTACTGTGTATCAGTTTCATTGTAATTTTGCTACTGTTTATGTTCTGTACATTGGAAAAGTTAATCCATCTCAAGGACCAACTTTAATGCAGTGACCAACAGAAAGTTAAAGTTGAAAGAGATAAAAATTATATTTGAGTTTATTACAACAATACTCTTTTATATCTAGCTTTGTTCTTAGATCTGTTTATGCATTAAAGTATGTATTTTAATTTTTCTTTGTATTAACCTTAACCTAACTCAAACTTTAACAGACACTAAATTTATAGTAAATAAAACATGCCCAGAGAGAGATCCCAGTGGGTTCGCTTAGTCGTTAAAATAGGACTCTATTTCTAATTTGGTCGAGTCTGGCTGGTTTACCATCTGCTATTGTGGCTGGTTGAGCCACCCTATATCTAGATATCAATCCAAAAATATGATTGCTCCTTATTTTCTTTAATACACCATGCTTAGAAATTTGATGCTTGATGTAAAATGGTCTTCACGAAAATAATAAAGATATTGTTGTTGGTTGATAATGCTGTCAAATTTTCTGGATTGCCACTATTTTGACAGGACCCTTTTTTGCTATCCATGTCTTAAATCTTTTTGGGTTTTGATTCTCTATAAAATGCATTACTTGACTATATGTAGTATAAAATATACACTTTGTTTGGGTTTCCAATTCTAGAGTTCTTTGGAAGCACAATTAATAATTATTTTGATTTCATTGATCCATAAAATATCTGGATTCAACCCAGACACGAGTGATATCACTCACATGTCTCGAGCCCGAGTTATGACAAATTTTTGTGTTATGTGGATTAAATTGTTGTAGTGTTTATCTGTGAAAGCTATAAAAATGCTACAACTAACAGAGATGCGTGCAATCGTAATTCTGCTGCAGAAATGGAAATGGAACAACAACGACAAAACAAGAATCATCACCATTTTTATGTTGTAACTCCACAACTTCTAGATTTTGTTTTCTCAAGCATAGAGGCCTCATAATGATTTTCGGAGCATCCTAGCATGCATTTACAAGATTCATATGCAGAAGGGTTTTCAGTGGGGATCCAGTGTTTCTAATAGCAGAAGTAAAATTGTTCATCAACAGCAACATGAATAGGTGTCTCTTTCCTTGCACATAGGTGGGGTCAGGCAGGCATAGCTTTGTCACTTTGTGAACTGCATCTGCCCCACATTTGAGTCGGGTATTTAGTCTTGTCCCATAGTTTGTGTTTTCTTTTTCCCTATGACATTGGAAACACAGTTAACAACTTACATAAAAAATAGGAAATGAAAACCCGCCTCTATTGAAACAAACCATTTAGGTTAAGTGAAAATCGCATCTTCAAGCAAAACAGGGAAGTGGGTTTGGGTTAATGCCAAATAGTTCTGTGGTATTTTAAAATGTAGAGAAGTTCGTTTAAAATGGGAGCAGACAAGGAAAAAAAGGTCTCAATGAGAAAGCATCTTGACTCTGCATAAGAAACAACCACCCCTCTTTCAAAAAGGGGGCGGCAACAGAGCCAAAGGCAACAAGGATTGTACCTTATATAACCCCACATCTACACCTCTTACCTGGTCACCTGATCTATATGTGCGAGAGTTACTAAATGTCAAGAGGAGATTGGAGGCTTTGGAGGCCAAAGAACAAGAGAGAGACCTTAGAATCCATATATTAACAACAAAAAATCAGGGTTTAGCAGAAAGCAACGAGGTTTTAAAAGATCAAGTGTCTTTGTTGAAAGAAACTCTCTCGGTAGGAAAGGCAGAATGGAAAAAGATGAAGGATGCTTGGCAAAGCATGGAAGATGATGCAGGGGAAAGCAGTGGTGGGATGAACTCTAAAACATCAAAGGAGGAGGGGAAAGCAGTTGCACAAACAAACAATCAGGGAGTGAAAGGAAGGGAAGAAGAGAAAGGAAGGTCCACAGGAAAAAACGTGGGCACAAGTTGTTAGCAAGTCTACCATTAACTTAGAGAGGCAAACATCTAGGTGAACACCATATAGGATAATGAAATCAGAGAAAGACAAGTTAGAGCAACAAACATAATTATTAAAGGAGTGAGAGATTATGGAGAAAATGAAGGTACGCTCGATCTTGCAAGGGACTTTTTGAGAGACAAGATGCTTTGGCAAGGTCGAATTTGTCAAGCGTGGAGGGTGGGCAGGCCCTGTGACGAGAGAGCTAGACCCATAAAAGCGACAATGTCAAGTACACGTGACAAGCAAATCCTACTAAGAAAGAAGCAACTCTTAAGAGGCTCTCGCCTTTTTCTAGAAGAAGATTTAATTGTCACGTCCCCACCCCTCTACCTAGGAGAGAACGCGACTATGCTGCTATCAATTCGGGCAACTAGCCCCATGAACATGATAATTAAAATTTAAATGCATTGAAGATAACATATATAGATGCCTAATGCAATTTACAGTGGAAGCATACACATTCATTCAAGCATTCAACACATTAGACATGTTCATCATATTTCATTAAACAAATACAAATGCATAGATTAACATAGAGATACTTATCTTATGAAGAAGCCTCCCTGCAACCATCTATGTCGCTGCAACGTTCCACCCAACCATAGGCTAGTGTGCTCCTTACTCTCTCAGCATCACTGCCACCCACGAGCTAGGCATGATTTCCACTGGGAACTAGGAGACACAGACTTACACACAGCAAGGCCAAACACCCACAGTCAAGCCAATAACCACATCCAAACACAGTCAGCCCACTAACAGGTGGATTCTTGGACTTACTAAGCCAAACCAAGGGATGCACTACACAGCAAAATGCAAGTTCTGGGTATGAACCAAAACATCCTGGGAGCCAAAATTGACAACGGTGAATGGGGATAACAGCCCTGTGATCAAAATCGACTTCATAGAACATTCTTGGCTCCACGTGGATAAGAAAACAGCTCAACAACCACTCAATTCGTGGTGTCTTCTCCAATTCGCTGGGAATTACCAAAAACGATTTCCAGCTTGGGAAAATGAAGAAAATGACTGCCCACATGAGGGAAAACACACACCTAGCAGACAAACGTGAATACCACACACAAGAAGCTCCCAGTTGCTTCAGAGATCCCCAACGTGGATGAATGATGGGTGAGAAAAATGCCCAGGAGCCCCCAATCGTGAAGGAAGAACACAACAGACCAAAAACGTGGAGGAAAAAAATAACTCTCCAAGCTTTCATTGCGTGAAGGAAATGGAGCACGTGAGTGGATGCTGAAAAAAATGCCTGCGCTTGAGTAGTATGGCTGCTCTCTTCCACGTGAGGGTAAAATGGACGAAAACCTTCCCCCTTGGGCAAGCATGTGGTCAAGGCTGACATCCCCGCCAGAATTGACGGCTGCCCATACTCCCCAAGCCCCAAGGCAATAACTGCCCAACTAACTCCTTGGAGAATTAAGTGGGTGGTTGACTAAGACAAGAAAGGTGGTTGGTAGCTGATGGGTTCCTCTTTTGACACTTGGTTTCTCCCCATTGGTTCAAGGTTAAACTCCCCCCCCCACTTTATCTTTAGGAAATCATGCCCCCATCTCTTTAATGTTGCATTGACATAACTAATTGTGGGTATTTTATTAATTGCATATTTACATGATGTAGAAATTATATTGTGCCATCAACTAGCACAATAACCATCGGCATCGATTTTAATTGCCGAAACATAGAACACTAAATCCATGGCGGGGCCTTTGCCTTGAGCTCCACACCATGATTTATTAATGCTATTTACATCATTTATAATGTAATGCAATTGGGGTTGAAATCGGGGTATTACATTAACTATTAGGCAGCAAGAGGAAAGAAGGGAAGAGATGTCAAAGGTTAGAGCAGCAAGAGATGAGGGAAAAAGGGCATGGATGTACAAAGGCAACGCAGTTATTGCCTTTTTTGGCCCTCCTAAAACAAAACAACAAGGCGGTAATCAAGAAAGGTCAGCAAATTCCTTAACAAAAAAATACGAAACAAAGATAGTATGGGCAAATAAGGGCGAGGACTCGACTTTCAGTCTGGTACGCCAAAACAAATAACAGTCAAACTCTACTTAGGTTTCCGTATGTTTAGTTTGTTGGAACTGTAGAGGCTATCCTTGGAGGTGGGGACTTGGGTTAGGGCCAATTGCGGAAGATAGAGACATAGTTTGTCTAGTGGAAATGCATGAGCGTGAAGGGTGTCAGACACCTTTATTGAAGGGTATTTAAAGATGACAGTGTGGAACAAAGAAGCAGAGAACGACAAGGGACATGGGGATACCATGGTCTTAGTAAGCGAAAAAAAGGACCTCTCATTCAATTAGAAAAGGAAGACTCAAATAAATAATTCATTTGGTTTAAAAGATCGGAAAATAGAAATATCATCAGAATTGCAGCATGTTATTTTGCCCCGCAAGTTTCAAAAACTTACAAAGGCGGGGTCTCAACCACAAAGATCTCTTTGCAACCCTAAAAAACGACATTGCAACGTATTGCCAACTAAGTGAAGTCCTTCTAGTGGGTGACTTCAATGTTAGGACTACAAATGAACAAGCTAGTATCTTCCGTGGTAAGGATGACTGCAATCTTATTTGGCTCACAAAGGAAAGTAATCATCAGTGGACAAGATTTTCAAAGGACAACAAAAGCTGCAATCTTTTTGGGGAGAAACTGCTTACTCTATGTGGAACTTTTAACTTGGTCATCTACAATGGTTTGGACAGATGGGCAAATTTAGTAAATTTCACATGCAACACTTACAATGGCTCAAGTGTGGTGGATTATGTAATTTGCTCACATGGCATGTGTGAGAAAATGGAGAAAGTTCAGATTTGGGATCAAATCTGAGATATGAAATCTAATCACAAACCAATATATCTAAAATTCTCTTGGACTGAAAAGCAGTAGGTTGAGATAAAAACTCATTGCATTAAGTAATCACCCTCAAAAGGGTTGGATTCTTTTGACACAAACAAATTGTAATACCTTCAAGATATAATTAGAGAGGCTTTGTATAGAGGAGAAAACTCAATCGCAGGGCCTTCATAGCCACAAGCTAATAAATCTAATTCAAAGAGCACTTTCAGAATGCAAAAGAGCAAAAAATAAGAAATCTGAAACAAATTGCTTCCCGGTTAATGCTTGCTTTGATGAGGAATGCAAAAAAGCAAGGAGAACTTTGAAAGAATCAAATTAGATTCTAAAATTAACTTCAAATCCTACAAGCAAATTTTAAGAAAGAAAAAATATGATTTCATGATTTCACGAAGGGGAGAACTAATCTTCCTTGGGGAAACCAACCCCAAGTTATTTTGGAAGGAACTTCAAACCAGAAAGAAGCAAACTGAAAATAATATCACAGCTTATCAATGGCTTGAATATGCAAAACAACTTTATTAGCAAGATCCCAAGGATGACCCCCCCCCCTTGGTCAACACCGCTATTAAGCTTTTCACTGTGCAAGAGGTCAAGGTGGGTATTAAGAAGTTGGGTGTTGGAAAAGCAAAGGATTTATTAGTTGAACTCCAATTAGAGTATCTAAAGTGGGGTTCGAAAACTCTTGTGCGTCACATCACGAGAATTTTCAACAACATCATTCAGCAAAGCTTCCCTACAAATTGGACAACTAGCCTAGCAATACCTCTTTTCAAGAGTGGTGATGCCAATAATCCCTCCAACTACACGTCCATAATGATAAATCCCTTGTTTACAAAGTTAATCGGAAGTATGCTAGAAAACAAAATTAGCAAGTGGGCAGAAGAAAGAGGTAAACGCGCTAAAGGACAAGCAGGTTTCAGACACAAACACTCCACAGTTGATCACGGTATAACGTTAAGACACATCATTGAGAAAGTGTGGGAGAAAAAAAAGGAATCCTTTTGTTGCTTTGTCGATTTCAAAAAAGCCTTTGACATCGTCCCTAGGGATAAGCTTTGGCACATAATGGAAGAACTTGGGGTTCCTATGCATCTTAGAGTAGCTGTCCATAGATTATACGAGGAGGTTAAAGTCAAAATCAAAACGCCAACTGGTATCTCTGAAAGTTTTAGGAGCGATATTGGGGTCAAGCAGGGGTTCCCATTTCCCCCTAGCCTGTTTGGCTTATATATTGACAAACTTGAAGAGTGGTTAAACCTACAGGATGAGGAAGGTGCTCTTCTGGGCGAGTTTTTGATAAGGCTTCTTTTGTATGTAGATGACATTATTTTGATTGCTAAGTCTTCTCTTGGCTAGCAAGAGCACTTACTTTCCCTTGAGCACTTTTGTAGAGCAGTGGGGATGCAAGTTAATACTAGCATGACAAAAGTAGTAGTTATCTCTAGCAAGAGAAAACATAACCAACATAAGTTCTACTTTGAAGGCAACACTCTTGAAGAAGTGGTAGATTACAAATATCTTGGGATTGACTTCAACAAAAATTTAAGTTGGGAAGGTTGGAAAGCATTATACGCCTTTCAAAATAGATGCAGAGAAGCAGAGCTATGGGATTGGAAGACTATGCAAACTCCTTTTGGGTTGTTAGTGATCCCGATTGTTCTCTAGGGGTGTGAAGTGTGGGCCAGTAGTACCTCTAACTTACAGTGGCAACAAATTGAGAAGATTAAAAAACGCTTGATTATCAACAAGTTCAAAATTAAAAGCTCAGTCCCCTATGATATCATGCTTAGTGAAGTGGGGGCAACCCCCATTGAAGCAATTTCTATGGTGAGACTCGTAAGATATCTAAAAAAGATTGAGCAAATGGAAGACGACATATGGCCTAAGGTGGTCTTCAATGACATATTATGCAAAAGAAAGAAGACTTGGATGCACAAAACATCAAATGGCTTAGTAAATGGGATATTTACCTGAACACATGTCCTACAAACAGTAAAGAGAGAAAGGCCTTTGTTATCGACAAGTTCCACAAGCAAATTTAGGGCAAAGGGATAGGGAGAAATAAAAAGTACTATATTGAAGAGTTTAATCCCACCTATAACCATCATAAAAAGGATTATATAGGGGCTAATATGTCATGGAGGGCCAAAATGCTTATTGCTCAGCTAAGAACCAATTCCCACCAACTGCGTTGTGAAACAGAACGTTGGAAAAGACCAAATGAAGCTTGGGAAGAAAGAGTGTGTACTTTTTGCACCTTTGGAAAAGTGGAAACAAAAAAGCATTTCATTTTAGAGTGTGAGGCCTTCAAGGACAACAGGGACAGTTATGTGAATATCTTGACAACTAGTTCTTGGGTTAATGTATTAAATGAAGGGACCGTGGTGAAATTGGGGGAGCTCATCATCAAGCTGAACATGAAAAGGGTGGAAATGCAAAAATCAACGGGAAAGACATTCTGTCCCATGGTCTATTTTTAGCCTCGCGGACGTTAAAAATAATTTCTTTCTTTCTTTCTATGTAGTCTAATTTTTCCTGTGCACCTTAAAATTAGTCCAACACATATACACTAAGAATTGAAGTGTAGAGGGAAGATACAAGTTTAAAACGATTGTATGAAGACTTTGGAGCAAAACAATTTAGGCTAGCATTACATAAAAATATCTTTTGTATGCAAAATGATTGGACCTGTCCCTGTGCAGTGGGTTACGAAAAAAAAACCTTGCCGCCTTTATACATGCGGCGTGTTTGTGAATCGTGATAACCACGTTGCTCTAATGACAATTGTTAATTCCATGATTACTTTCCACGTTGAGTAGGAATTTACTATAATACTGGGAAAAATTGATGATGGATGTGTTATACCATTAACATAACAAAACCGGGTTGTAGCTCATATCAACATATGTGTTAAAGTTTTAGGTTTTTTCATAAAAACTTACAAACGTGTACATTAATGCAAATTTAAACTGTAAAATAATATTGAATTAAAAAGTATAGCAGTAGTAAAAGTTTAGCCAATAACACCTAATTTTCATCTCTTTCAACTTTAACACTCCCTTTAGGATCATTGTGCTAAGTTATACAACTGAAACAAAATCACAACATTTAGAGCAACAATATTAATAAGGTTAACTAATGCACAAAACAAATAACAACGGTAAAATATTTGACTGAGGAAGTAAGTGAAACAAGTCTAATTTGGACCTTCCTTATACTCGGAAATACTTTCAGATCAGACCTTGTCTCTTAGAGACAAGTCACTGAATGGAACAAGTCTGGCCCTTACCTAAGAGAGAGAGGGATAAGGTGCTGTAGGGTAAGGTTATACAGTTATAGTAGGAAGTGCAACAACTCAAGATCAAACCCCAAAATGATAACCAGGTCATCCAACAAGTATCCAACAAAACATTCTTATAATAGTCCACACATGCAACATTCCACTTAAACATGCCACACACAAACAGGAAGTGGCCTACTCAATAGTCCATAAATGGGCAACGACCACTCCAACAGTCCACAAGCAAGGCAACGACCACTCAACAACCCACAAACAGGGCAACGACCTTCTCCAATAGCCTAACAAGGGCAACGATCTACTCCAACAACCCAACAAGGGCATCGACCTACACAATAGCCTACAAACAATTGAAGGCATAGGTGACAATATCCCATGGCTCCCTTAACAAAGCAATCAACACCCTCAACAAGTGGGACAACAACCATGACAAGCAGAAGACAAGCAACGACAACCAAATGCAAGGTAGAGACAAACCTAGAATGACCCTACCTGGTAGCGACTTCAACAATCAACTCAACAACTAGTCCACAACTCACAAGAGGTGTCATTTGAGTAGTAGAGCAGGAAATAAGAGAGCGCCCAAGATAGGAGAGGGTAGAAACCCTAGACGTCATCCACAAAGATGATGTAAAAACCCTAGATCAACCACAGAAAAAATCATATCTGAATTTCCACTTAAGATGATCTCACAATAGCCCACACAGGTGTGGCTCATTGGCGATTCGCTTGATATAAAGTCACATGTTGTAAAGGAGGTCATGAGTTCAAATCACACCTGGGCTTACCCATGCCCCATGCTTGCGGGATGTTGCGGGGCACCTAGCGGTGTAGTGGTAGCGGGAATGGATCCTTGGACCCCGTGTCACGCGAGTACCAACCCAGTCCCTGGTTGTTGATTCCCCTATTATAAAAAAATATGATCTCACAATGAAGAATTAGATTTGTATTTATAATCTCTTGAAGACTTCTAGAAGGATCCTCCTAATTCTTCATTGACTTAAGGTTACTTTACAAAGGGTAAAGACGTCATAACATTAGGAGTGTTGACAAATATAAAAATATAACTTAATTTAAAGTCAACATAAACAAAGGGTTAAGGTACCACACTAAAGGTGGTGCTAGCACAACAATGTAGAGGTCAACACAAGACCAAGCCAAACATAAGGTTAATCATAAGTCAACAAGAGGCACCACAACAAAGTGGGAAGACAACCCTTCTTGTCACGTCCCCTCCTCTCGCCTCAACGGAGAGGAAGCGACTAACACAGCTGATATCTATCATTTAATCGGGCAATCTAAGCCCCATGAACATAAATAATAAAATACATTGAACATAAAACATTTACAAATGCATAATGCAATCTACAACAGAAGCAAATACATTTCATTTAAAACATTCATGATGTTCATACTCATAAAACAAGCAACATTCATCCTGTACAAGCATTTAACATGTTCATGATAATTTACGAAGCAATTACAATTGCAGAGTTAAATACAATAATACTTATCTTAAGAAGAAGCTTTCCTGCAACTAGCTATGTCGCTGCAACGTTCCACCCAACCATAGGCCATTGTGCTCCTTAATCTCTCAGCATCATTGCCACCCCTGAGCTGGGCATGATTTCCCCAAGAAACTAGGGGACACAAATTTACACACAGCAAGGCCAAACACCCACAGTCAAGCCAATAACCACATCCAAACACAGTCGTCCCACTAACCGATGTATTCTTGGACTTACTCAGCCAAGCCCACACGGGGATGCACTACACAACAAAATGGAAGTTTTAGGTATGAACCAAAAACGTCATGGGAACCCAAAATCGAAATGACAAATGGGGAAAACAACCCAAGTGACCCAATCGTTTCAGAAAACGTTTGATGGCTTCACAGAGGCAAAAACGACCTCTGTTCACACCCAAATCGTGGGTCTACCTTCCCAGCCATTGGGATTTACAAAAACAAGTTTCTAGCTTGGATAATAATGAAGAAAACACATAAATTTGGAAGGGAAACGCTCAGCAAATTCCAGTTGCACAAGGAAAGGAAAAATACCCTCTCAAACCCCCAAAACGTAAATCTCTACTACGTCTTCACTCAGCAATACCAAAAGCGGGTTTTCCCAGTTGCACATACACCCAACAACCCCAAAAACGACTTCCCAGCTGCACATACATTCAACAAGACCCAAAACGAATTTCCAGTCATGGGAAAAATGGAGAAACCAACCAAAAACGTGAAGGGAAACTCACAGGATCTCCAAAAACGCGAGAGAGCAAAACTTATTGATGAACAATGGGACGGGCATGCATTTCCTAGCATTTACTTGCCCAAGAAGTCAAAAACACGTTTTTTTTAAATGGGTGCTCTGCCCAATTCGAAATTGACCTCCATACCTTGCCCATTCCCATGCAATAACTAACTCAACCACTTTTGGATGACTTGGCACAAAAGACAAAATGGGTAGTTGACAGTTTTGTGGTTTTCCCTTTAACATTTGGATTTTCCCCATTGGTTGAAGGGTTTGAATACCCCCCCGCCATTCCTTGTGAAATCATGCTCCCATCTCTTTAATGTTGCATTGACATAGCTAGTTGTGGGTATTTTATTAATTGAATATTTACATGATGTAGATATTATATTGTGCCATCGGCTAGCACGATAACCATCAACATCGATTTTAATTGCCGAAACGTAGAACACTAAATCCATGGCGGGGCCTTTGCCTTGAGCTCCACACCATGATTTATTAACGCTATTTACATTATTTATAATTTAATGCAATTGGGGTTGAAATTGGGGTATTACACTTCTACCCACAAGACCAAGGTGTACCAACAAAATGGGAGGACAACCCTTTTACCCACAAGACCAAGGTGTACCAACAAAGTGGGAGGACAACACTTTTACCCACAAGGAGAAGCAACCAAACTTTTCTCTCTCTCTCTCAATGTATGTCATCCACAAGTGTTCCATACAATAACTAGAAGTTTATCATCACTATATAATGAAGGTCCAAATTGGATGATGTGATCCTCTAGTCTTTTTTACTGCTCCTAAAGGTCAAGTGCTGGTGACATCATCAAGGGGTGGCTAGTCCCTTGAAGAAACAAACTATCTCAACCATTTAGGAGAGGAGGTGGAGAGGAGGGCATCACACATCATCATCTTGGTTAACTGACCAAGACTACACTTGCACGACATGCTTGGTCCTAGACCAAGAATCTGCCTGGTCCCAGACCAGGATGTCTCCGTCTCAACCTGCAAGATTTGCTTGGTCCTCATGACTAAGACATTGTCTGGTCCCTGATCAAAATACCCTAGAGAAATATAGGGGCCCTAGCCACATGCTAGGGACTTTGCCATGGCATCAACCTGCTTGGTCCTAGACCAAGAACCTCAATAGACTACTGGAGGCCCTAGGGTACCTGTTAGGGACTTTCTATGCATGGTTAACTGACTAGGGTGCCATCATTCTAGAGAATAGCTCTAACAATTGCATTATCTTTAACACTATGCCCATAACTCTTCAAGCAAAATGACTGAAAGAAAGAAAACAGAGTAATGGACGACTATGTCAGTACTCAACATAAACATTAACATGATTTGAGAAGAATCCAAACTAGCGCATCCCACAAGTGTCAATCATTAAGAAAATCCCAATCTTGGGTTAGAAAACTTTCAGGAATATAATAAAAAAAATTGAACTGGAAAGAGACCCTCTTGGTGTTAACAAAAAAACTCAAGAACTTATTTGCATACCAAAGCACACAAGATTTCTTTTTTAATAACAGAAATGGATAGGATTTATATCAAAATACAAAAGATTACAAAGTTCAAAACACACAATAATTTTTTTTAATAACAAAAATGGATAGGATTTATATCAAAACATAGGAGATTACAAAGTTCTGCATACAGATATATCTTTGCTTCTTCCTTTCTTGGTTTTCTGGGAGATTTAATATTTAATTTTGGTCTTGTATGGTTCGGGGGCATACAGGAAATAGAGAGATAATAGGCGGAAACCATAAGAGAGAATTTCTCTATGTAATGTTTTGGATAACATAGTTCTTGTAGTTCTTGGGACTTTGATCATGTAATTTTGACCACATGGCCCTAATCGTTTTATCATCTCTAGACTTGTTAAATAAAGTATCTTGTTGCATGATTCTCTTGCTAATTATTTGTATTTTGTGAATTTTGTTGTACACTTTGATCATTGCAATTCTTGGATTGCATCAAATGGTATCAGAGTAGGTTTTACTGTCTTGTTGAGCAACTTGATTGTTTTTTTCTTGTTAATCAATTCGTAGTTGTGTACTTATGTCCTACTATTGATTTGCAGTGTGAAAATTATATTGGAAGGTTGTAGAATTAAAAGATCACAAAAAGAATTTTAGAGAAGAGTAAAATTTTGACAGAGAATAGCATAGAGAGGAGGTAGAGTAATTCCTCTTACAAGAGGACTTGGAAGACTACGTAAAGAAAAGGCTAGAGATGATGTTGTAGAGTTGCTATGGACATTAACAACAAGAGCGGAGGCCATAGAGATTGCATGATGCAGAGGAGTGGCTATGATATTGAATGATTAAAGTGATGAAGAGAGGGAATAAGAGGTTCCACAAGCGAGCTCGAGGATGCACTTTCCAATTTGGGAAGAAGACCAAGTTGGACACACTTGTATATTTTGGAAGCCTAAACCCAAAGAAGCTAATTGATTGGATTGGAGAAATGAAGTTTTTTTTTTGAATTTGGTCAAAGATCCTAGAAGTGTCAAAATTTTCTACACAAATCATAAGGACATGCTTCATTATGGTGGGATACTTCGCAGTTGGAGATATAATAGAATGGTAAGGAAAAATTCAAAAATGAGATCCATTGGCAGCCAAATTAAAGGGTAAATTCTTGATTCTTGATTTTGCTTTAAATTTGTTGAGTAGTTGTATAACCTTAGGCAAAGAAAACATTGTTAAAGAGTATAGAGTTTTTTTTTTAGATTACCAACTTAATCAAGCCAAAGTATTGAGAGCATTTAATCTAACATTATTGTTTCGAGATTTAACATGCAAGATGAAATAAGTTTGATGCACATTTGATTAGTGTTAGAGGCTTACCAATTTTCCTTGAGCATTAGAGAGAAATTGTTTAAGAAGTTGTAGAATACAAGAGGTAAAGGCATAAGAGGAAGAGATTCTACAAGAAGAGGGCAATCAAATGGAAGAAAGATAGAATAGGGCAACAAAAGCACATAAAATCTGAACTTCAAAAAGGTTACAATTCCAATAGAGGTCAAGATTATGGTAGGGAAGGAGGAAGATTTATGGAACTTGTTTCATATGTGATGCTTAAAGACATAGAGCAAGTGATGATGCTTGGAAGCGTGAATGATGGAAAATACAAGAACTAGAACCAATGTTACCCAAGCAACGAAATTTGTGGTTGAATATAATGAGTTTGAGGTCTAGTGAAAACAAGGTAAAAATTTAATGTTTGAAAGGGTTGGAAGTAAATGTTTTAAATTTATTGTTGAGGGTGGTAACACTATAAGTAAAGTCTCCATAGAAATAATTAAAAAAATTAAATTAAATTCCATCCCCCACCCTAGTGCATACAAAGTATCTTGTTTACAAAGGGGACATCATGTAATAATGTCCAAGCATTGTTTAGGAAATTTTCGCATTGAAGATAATCAATATCAAGTTCTATGTGATGTGCTTCCCATGGATGCATCTCATATTTTGTTAGGATGAGCTTGGTACTTTTATAGAGATGTTGCTCATGATGGAAAGAGAAATACACACTAGATTGAAAGAGTAGGAAGAAAGTTTATATTCCTGCAAATGAAGAAGAGAAGAGAAAATGCCATAGCAACAAGATAATACTTTGCTTTTCCATCTTTATAAAAGATGTTCTCTAGTAGAGATAAATAAATTGCTTGAATAATTGAAAGATGTGATTTAACATATTATACAACTTGATGAGAACTATATACTCAAAACAAGAACTCTAGCCATAAAAGCTCATATATTTGCCTCAAAAACACCAAAATAGACGCATGAGTAAAAAAGTGGTGCTACTAGTAGCACCTTTTTTGAGGGAGGCTAAAAAATTACAACATTTTAGAAGTTTTGGTTGGTGTCGATGCAATCAAAACCCCAAATAAACCCTAGATTAAAAAAACGGCCCACTTCAATCACCACCATTTTTATTCAAGCTTAAATTATGTCATATTTAAAATTGTGGTGTTCGCAACTAACGCTATTGCAACAAAAATACAAAGATTAACCCCCAAATCAAAAAAATGTGCTATCAATAACATCTCTTTCTTCCCTCAAGTTATAATTGTAGGTCCAATAATTTTTTTAAAGTTATCTTAAAAACATAAAAATGATAATGTTTTGAAAATAAATAACTTGTTATAAATATATATTTTTTGACACAATATTACTTCAAAATATTAAAAAAACCAAAATTTTTTATTTAAAAAATTTAAGAGAAAAAAAATAAAAAAAATGAAAATAAGTTAAAAAAAATTAAAACTTTATTTGAAAAACTTAAAAAAAAACATTTAAGAAAACAATATTTTAAACCCTAAATAAAAACAAAAACAACTTTATTTTTAACCATATAAAAACTAAAATATTTTTTAAAAATGCTTTAAATTTTAAATTGATAAAATTAAAAAAAATATTTAAAAAATATAATAAAAAATACTATTTTAAAAACAAATATTTGTATTTATTGATTTCAAACTATTTAAAATAAAATTAAAACAACAAATATTTATATTAATTTATTTCAAAACAATTTAAAATAAAAACATGTCCAACAAACTCTATATTAAAAAAACAAACGAATTTGAAACCTTCAATTAACAAAAATATGAAAATAAGAAGGGCGTGAGGGGGACTTGTTCGAGCCCCTCACAAAATGTTGAAATTCGTTTGTTTTTTAAATATAGAGTTTCTAGATCATGTGTTTACTTTTATTATTATTTTATTTTAAATTGTTTTAAAATAATATTTAGTATAAATATTTGTTTTTAATATGGTTTTTGTATATAATATTTTTATCTTTTTGTATATTGGTTTTTTTAATATGGAGTTTATTAAATTTGTTTTTATTTTATTTTAAATTGTTTTGAAATCATATTTAATAAAATATTTGTAAAAAAATTAACTTTGAAATCTGTTATATATATATATAAAGTTTGTTGAGTGTTTTTTTTAATAACATTTTTAAAATGTATTTTTTTAAGAATATTATTATTATTATTTTAATGTTTTGAAAAATGTGATATATATATATAGTACAACGTATTTATTTTTAAAATTTTAAAGGTTTTAAAAAAAATAAATATTTAAAAAAAAAAGTTAATAATTTTTTTCTTGGAACATATATGGTTTTAAAATGCTTGCAATTCTAATTCAATGAAGAAAGGGAAGTCATTGATAACATCTATTTTCGATTCAAAGTTTGATTTTGGCATTTTCCCAGCAATTGTGTGATTATGGATGACTACCTTTTCGATTCAATGGTTGATTTATGGTTTTGATTACATTGTCATCAACCAAGGTTTTCAAAAAGTTGTAATTTTAACCCTGAAAAAAACGGAGTGAACTACCAGTAGCACAACTTTTTGATTTGGGGCTAAAAATAGGCACTAAATACATCCTATAAAATAAGAACTATTTAGAGTCTCTTTAGGTTGTATAATGTGTTCTTTTAGATGATACACTAGTAGGGTTTCCATTAGGGAAAAGTATTTCTCATTGGATAGATTTGATGTTGGATAAAATTTACAAAACAAAGTGCCACAAAGATTGACGGATGTTGAAAGAGAAAAATGAATGGACAATTTCAAGAGTTGCTCCACATAACATTGATTAGAGAGAGTTCAAGTCCATGTTTAGCATGTGCTGTACTCACATCAAAGAAAGGAGGTGAATGGAGGATGTGCATAGATTCTAGATCCATAAATAAGAAAACAATAAAGTAAAGGATGTGCACATATTTTGATGGATTGTTTGAGTGGTGCTAGGTCTATTTTGAATATTGGTATGAAAAGTAGATACCGTTAGAGGAGGATCCGTGAAGGTGACAAATGGAAATAACTTTCAAGACAAAATAAGGATTGCATGAGTTGTTTTTATGCCATTTAGACCAACAAATGCACACAAGTATTCATGAGACTAATGAATGAGGCCTTCAAGCTTTATTTGGGATTTTTTAAGGAATTTTCTTGGATTTCAAAGTTAAGAAATTTCACCTTTTCACCAGAGGTTTCCTGGATTTTAACCCCGTGAATTCAACCTCTACGCTGCCATGAAATATAGAACAAAACATCAATAGGAGTAGACAATATTTTATTCCTTAACAACCCATTGACTTCTAAGCAATCCAAGGAGAAAAATACCAAGTGTTCTGATAAGTTTTAGCCCTCTAAAACAATCTTATCATGCATAAATCATATAGGAAAACTCTTATTTATAAAAGATAATACACCATAAAAAAAACCCTTATCGTCTTCAATCACAATGTTAATCACTTTACATAATTGCCCTTTTCTTATTTCAAATTAGCAAGGCATATATAGTTGTAAATTAGAAATTATGAAGAACAAAGATGGTTGAACATCAAATCTACAAGTTACATAAGTATTGGACCACTAAAAAATTAATCAATATGCATATTGTGGAGTTGTTGCGCATACCATAGCCTTATCACAAGGATAGTACACTCCACTAGCTCTCCAAAACTCTAGCTAGGGAAAACCAATAAAAACTCTAGCTCAACCAAGGAGCTTCAACATGCATGAATCACTAAAACAAGTCCTCTAAGGATTTCATCTAAAAATTCTAATATCTGAATCTCCAAGGGATGAAACCCTAACCATAGACTTCAAGATGCTTTAAGAAGATTAAGAAAACTTGGTGACTTAAAGATATAGAGCCAAAGCATAAATAGAGATCTAAGAGAGAGAAGCTAATGAGTGTGCTCCACTTGATCACATCTCTAACACGAGTGATAAGCATAATAAGCTATAATCAATGATGATGAAGGATTCTCTCTCTCTCTCTCTATGTATGGGAGGTAACATAGGCCAACAATACAATGTGGGCCCATCCCTTACAAACAACCTACAATAAACACATATAGTATCACACAAGTGAAGTGATCCACTCGAAGGGTACACATGTTAAGCTTTAAGGTGATGCCATACAAAATAAGGGCTCCAAGATGATGTAGCTACATAAGGTGTGCCACCCTCCTTTGTTATAAGCCCACACAAGCTCCATACTCCTAAGCCATGTACTCCAATAGGTCCACTTTCTCTACATGAAGATTGTCACAACCTATGCGACCTCAAGTCAAGTCTAAGCCTCCATACAAGAATCCAAGCAACTCCATGTTTTCTAGGACTAGATGCTCTCCTCTAGGATGCATAATACCCCTCCTCCTAAGTAGGCAATTCTCTAAGTAAGCGACCCTTTACATGTGGCAACCATGAAGGATGTCCCTTGAGCTGCCACGAGAACTCCAATGCCTTAGGGAAGAATGCCAAGAAATCAACTATTGAGCAAGCTATCTCCAATGTGAAAATCCATCATGGACCATCTCCTATGTTTCAATCCATCTTGGACCATCCAAGGATAAACACTCACCATGTACATCAAATCTCATGAAGCACCCCCAAACATGGTGTAAGCACATTAGGAGTAACCCCAAAATCTAATATGATGCCCTATTATAAGGTGCACAACACTGCTCCTCATATGTGGGGAATTCTATGAGCAAGTTAGCATCTCATGTGGCAATCATGAAGGACGTCTCTGAAGATGTCTAGAGAACTCTAACACTCTAGGGAAGAATGTCATGCAAACACCCACCTCAGGTCATGCAACCATTAAATAATTTATCTCTAATGTGCAAATCAATCATCGATCATATTCCCTGTGTTAATCCTTCTTAGTCCATCTCTCATGTGTCAATCTATCTTAGACCATTCGAGGGTTGAAAAAACACCATGTACCCCAAATCTCAAGAAGCCGCCCCCCAAACAAGGAGTAAACACTTTTCGAATAACCCCAAAAGATAACACTCCCTCTTTATGAGGAGGGAAGCATTTACACCAACACCTATTGATTCCCTCCGTAACTCCACCAAAAGTGCTACCTGCAAATATGTATCTGTTGTAGTATTGGAATTAACCATTGTCACCCATATTGTCACAATATGTTGATCCTTCGAAGAATATTGAACACCTATGAATATGAAGGAACATAACCCTGGATTATAAACATCCCACTAAATTTCAACATCCTCCAAGTCAACATCATGGGACAAAATCAAAGGGCTGTACACATGAGCTATCGAAGATATCCTATAAACATAATCATATCTCTAAATATCTCAAAGCAAACTAAGTTAAGTGGATCACATCTATCAAAATTAGAAAGATAGAAATATGCACGAGTTAATTCCTTGATCCTAGAATATCAAGCTTGTGGTATAGGTTTTAACCTATACAAGGCTAGGTGACAACCGATACAAGGCCATCGACAACTTGTGAACATGAGAATCCCTCTCATGCACCTCCAATTCTTTGGCAACTGAAACAACTTGAACTAGGTCAACTACCTCATCCTTAGAGAACCATGAAGCAAGAGTAACAACATGGGAAAATCCCTCTATCTAAGAGAACCCATAAACCCTATCCATGTACTCTATAATACTCCCATCACTTGCAATCTTGAAATAAATCTCAACATCATCCTCCATCAAGGTATCACACCTTTCTTTCTTAAGACAACTGAAAGGCACATGAATGGAAGAAACTAATGTGTATGACTAGCGTATCTCCTAGGAGGTATACTCGCCCTCATTGAAGATTTAGGGGCTCCTATATGCTCTCAAGCATCTTTCAAGGCTTGAGTATGCCATCTCAATTTCCTACAAGATGGAGTAGGTGAGGGCATATCCACTTTCAATCTCACCTAAAATCCCTTTAAATTTGACTCATCTCGGGTTTCTAAATCAATCTCTAGAACAACAACCTCCTTTCTTTCCTCAACCACTGAAGAATAATCTTGTGAACTAGAAGACCTCATGTCCTCACCAAGTATTATATCTATGCTCACCACAATGTCACACTATGCTAAAATATCGATCTTGTAAGCTTTAGAAGTATAACTGTATCCATCAACATGAGGTCATCCTAACATCCATAATAGGGTTTGAACCTGTCTCCATGGAATCCCACCATGCATGCATTACATATGCCTTCTCAAAGCTAGAAGGATTATCAAAACTTTCACTAGAATATATAAGTGCCACTAGATCAACAAAACTTGAAAAGGCCACCCTCTCTCTCCCCTTTAGCTAAAGTCTTTGGACTAACTAGATTGCAATCATTGATGGTGCATCACTGTCCATTAAAAACCAACCATCCATTATAGATCTCAATGGGACAGATCAAGACCCCTTGACCTTTGCTCACTTCTAGGAAAAAGTAGCCTTCACGAGGCTTACCAAGAGCACATCCTTTGCATACACTTTCCTTCTCTACCTTGAAGTGAGGCAATCCCCAAGCTAAGTTCTTCAAGATAGAAAGTGGTCCACAATGCAAATGACCAAGATGCCTACACCATAACTCACACAACTTGGTATTGCCATGCACCAAGGCACCGTGCTTCATTAAATTTGCTTGCAACATGTAAAGACCCTTTACTTGAACCCCTTTTGCCACAACATGTGTTCTTCTTCTTCTAAAAATGACCTCATGAGCATCAAACTCGATTATACAATGAAGATTTACCATTCAAGATACCAAAAGAAGATTCTTCTTCAACATATGAACAAACAAAACATTACTCAACTCAAGAATAATGCCTAAAGGAGTCTAGAAGGAGATGGATCTAACTCCTCTCATAGAATAAGTGGCATCATCACCAAGCTCCACATTGATGCCTCCCTCTTTCCCTAAATCCTATTGAGTACATGTACTTGTCATATGCCATATGTCTCAAAGATCCACTTTCAACATACCATCCAACACTAGGAAAATTATTAGAGGACAAGTAAGAGACCAAAGCGTGACCAAATCCATATCCATCTTGGAAAATTTGCAAAATACTTTCAAGGGTTAAGGTGCTTCTCTCAAGGAACCTAGGGTATCGCACCCAACAACCTCAAACAAGGTCAATCACCTCTCCTAGGTAATCTTCAACTGAAATACATACTTTGTCTTACCCCTAGAGTGATCTCAACCACTAAATCTTTGATACCATGTAGAATTTTTTATTTTATTTTGAAATTAAAAAAAGTTCACCTCTTAACTAAAGGTTCTGTTGGATCTTGAGTTTGTGAATGCATCCCAAGGAATGCTATGAAATTTAGAAAAAAAATGTTGGCCCTTTCGTTTTGAAGATAGGCAAACAATCAACACGGAAATGATTGTGGAAAGGGAACACAGAGGAGGATACGATGGGCGATTATTGCACACATAGAAACAATTCATATTTGGAAGCTGCCTTGACATGGTCAGAACTAACCATTTGAGCTATACAAAAAGGGGAAGAAGAGACAAGGAAAGGGGTTTTTGCTAGAATTGGTTGGTGTAGGGGTTGAGTTATGTAACCGCTAGTGACGAGAACAACATGGGGCAAGTTCCTTGATGTAATGGGTGGGGTCTAGGAACCAAGGTGATGGTTGCGAGACACAAATGTCTTTGGATTGTAACCTTTGAAATGTACTCTGTTTTGATCAATGATAAATGAAAATTGTTAGTTCCCCTTTAAAATTTCATGTTTGGTATGTGTATGTGATGAATCTATTTGTATTTTCTTTCTACTTGCAATGCATGATTAGTAGAGGAAGTTAGTTTAGTTTCTCTTTCTATTGCACAACTTAATAATTGGTTGAAATGAACACTATGAACCCTTCTTCATCTCTTCATTAGTACTTACCTCATCTTCCACTAGTTCTAGAAGCACTTGGGTCAGATGCTCTTCTTCTTGGAGAAGAATGAAAATGTTAGTGCATCTAGACTACAATGATACTTTGTTGGCCCTCGCATAGAACCTTGGTTTATGAAAATTTTGCACCAACAAATGGTTCCTTTGCTAGCCCATGTTTCTAAATAGAGAGGTACTAGTTGCATAGATGACATGATCTATAAGTCTCAAATTCATGAATGGTAGGATAAGAGGTTTGAGGACTTTGTGCTACAAGAACCCCTATTGAGAAAATGGAACCTCGCAACATATAGGGAGTTTATATTATGTGATAGAACATCACGGGGTCAATACAAAATATTTGTGTGCGAGTTCTCGATGAAATGTTACAAGTGGATAAATGACTTGCATAAGTCCCTGAGTACAAGAATTGGCGTCAAAAATCTATCAAGTGGATCCCTTGAGATATGGTTGCATTGCATAGTTTATATCATTAGTTGATGAGAACCATGGATTTTTGGGTAGACAACATCACTAAAAAAACCACCAATCCTTCTCAAAAGTGACTTCAAGTAATCAACGAACTCATAAGCTCCTTTATGCAAAACACACCTAACAATGTAAGGACCGTGCCACGTTGGTTCAAACTTACTTTTCCCCAAAGTATCTTTATCCTGATAATAAGTGAAGACAAGACCTCCTTTCAAAATGATCCAAGGATGGACGGATCGGTGTAAGCACTAACCAAAATGCCCCCAACCGGCTGGAATCCGACAGACAAATTCTGGTCTAAATAATAATTTGGAGGGTTTAAATCGTAATTTTAACGATCTGAATGGTTTTACAATCAAGGATTTAGTCTAGAACAGTCAAATGGTTTTAAAATCAGGGATTTAGTCTAGAACAATCAAATAATATTGTTGAAATTGCAAAATGGTAAAAATAGCAATTTCCTAGCAAAAAATTAACCAGGTTTTTATCAAAAATCGACAGGAAAAGCAAGGTGTTTTGGTTGTCTTTTATCCTACTCGAGGATGGACACTCTTATCATATTGAGCTTTTACACATTTATTGTGGGCCTCATTCCCTAGTCGAGGATGGACACTCTTATCGTACTGAGCTTTTACACATTTATTGTGGGCCTCATTCCCTAGTCTTGCATCTTTACAGTGTTCATCAAAGCACTTTAGGTATAAAAGGTTGGGTTGTAAGTTCGTTGAAGAGTTCAGAATATAATATCTATCTTGGCCACTAATTTAATGGTGTACATGAACTAAGAAATTTTTTAAGCACGATAAATTTATTGATGAAGCTATCGGCCAAGTGAGTTGGTATTTTTAGAAAATCAATAGTGTGCTATAGGGGAAATGAACAAATTGTCGACGAAGCTACGAAGAGAAATGGACAAAAATGTAAGCGAATATATATATATATTTGTCTATCTCCTATGTACAACCTTTTCTTAAAGCGTTAGGACCGAGTAACCTTCTTCTTTTTCAGATCTATTTCAGCTTGGAAGCAACCTTTAAGGGTCCAAAACACGTCCAAAACAACATCGCTGACGATCAACCAAAGGGAGAGGAGAAGGAGATCCTTCTTTAAAATAGGCTCATCATCTTTTTGTGTACTAACATTATTATAAATTGTCCTTTTAGGCGCCTTTCAGGAAGCCCACCCCACCGCCTCTGGCTTCTCCAGCTGCGACCTCCACACTCAATTTTGATGACTTCACAATGGACAACTTTTGTCGAGTTCACCATGCTAACCATTCTGAGAAGTTATTTCAAGATTTTCTGGCTTCTCCAGCTGCGACCTCCACACTCAATTTTGATGACTTCACAATGGACAACTTTTGTCGAGTTCACCATGCTAACCATTCTGAGAAGTTATTTCAAGATTTTACATTTGCGTATAGTGATTTTTTTAATCCTCTTGCACAAATTGAAGAAGAAACAATTGAAGAGGAAGCAAACAAAGAGGTTGAGAAAGAGGAAGAAGAGCCTCAAGAGAATATTGTCAATGTAATTTTGGACATCATGCTCGGATTTGATATGGATGATGATGAAGTTTTGAAAGAATTCCATGCATCAGTAATCAAGACTCACACAAGGAGTAAAAGACCCATTTCAACAACTTGAAGTCCTGCTCCAAGAAAGAAAGTTACTCATGAAAATACTCCATCTATACCAAAAGTCACTCCGAATCCCACAAGCACTCCAACTAAAAGAACCACTCCTACTTCTACAAGTACTTCAGTTCCACATAACAAAATAACATGTAACACATTGAAACCGTATTCCACAACCATGATTGTTATATTAGGTAAGTCTTCTCTCAATCCCGAGCCTCTAGTTTCTATTGGTTGTAATTTGGCTAAGGACACGATGAAATCTAAAGCTGATGTTTCTATGTTTGAGCTTTACTAACTAAGACAACACCAAGAACTTCTTGAGAAAGCTCTCGGTGAGAGCAATGGACAAAGCATTGTGAACAATGGTAAGGGAAAGACAAATCTTAAAAATGGTAATATTCATTGTATACCACCTAGCCTCCCTATTGGTAATGCTGCATTGGTTGGTAAGAAATATGTTTCACACACGCCACCATTCTTGCTCACATTTCATATTTTTAATATGAACACGCATAACTATTTAGTTTACTCTGGTTTGTCTTCTAACGTTATGATTTTCTCTGTTTGCAACAAAATAAATGCACAACCCAAGGGGACTGTGACATAGATTGCTTAACTTGATCGAAAGAAGGGTAAAATATTAGGATAACTAAAAGATTTTATGATAAGATTATCTTATATTAACTCTCTTCCCCACTAATTGATCAATATTATCGTCGTGGACATTCTTGAATGCTATGGTATATTGCTTAGTAGAGACTGGTCGGATAAACTAAATGGTTATTTCACAATTGAGTGGTCTCATCTTTGGTTACCCAAAAGCAGACAACTCAATAAAATTTGAAATCACAAAAATTAATTAGCTTGCTGCATAGGGCAGAGTAATGATTGCTACTGTAGGCTCGTTGCTGATGGTTGGATTTCAAGATGCTAAGATCTAACAATCAGCAATGAGCCTGCGACAACAATCATTGCTCTGCCCTGGGCTGATTAATGGTCGCCATATGAAACATATTTTTACCGGGAGCTGTCTAACCAGGGGACGATTTGACTTTCAGGCTGATTTTTGCCGAAATCTGGTGAATTTAATCTACAAAATCTGTAATTTCTGTTGTTTGTTAGACTATTTTAAGCTCAGAAATGAAATCAGGTGACAAAGAAACCCAACACCCATACTCTGTAAGATCTAACAATTTTTTTGAACGTTTTGAAAATTCCGTGAAGATTCATGACAAAAACTGGTAAAAACCAGCCAAAAACAGAGGTAAAAAAGTCCCTGTTTAGACGGAGCTTGATGGTAACAACGAGCCTATAATGAGTATGTACTTTTTTTTTCAGTACAACCCTTTGCAATTACTAGTTTGACACAATCTTTGGTAATTTTGAGGTAGAATTAATTGAGCAAGAAGAATCTTTTCCGCAATCTGAACTCCTTCCTTGTAATTAGATTGTCAAGTCCGGATGCCAATTGTACTATATTAGAGAATTAGCCATGCAGCCACCATAGGGTGGTGGTCTACATACAATAGATCGAGCTAATACTAATTTAATCCTCCATATTATGGGTTTCCTCCTGTGATCCATAGGTCTGCCATGTTGGGGTGGTGACCATACCTGCTAGGTTACAACCTCTTGAGGTGATCCTTAGTAGCACCATTATCCTATTGGAAACCCTATGGCTGCTGCATGGCTAAATAAATATGCCCTTATGTATGTAACCCAGAATGTCTTCTGGTTTAACCAATAGAAGAACTCATTTATCCTTCCTCGATGTAAAGGTTACACCCTTACCCGACCATACTTATACTAATTCTGGGAGAGCAATAAGCATCTTGTTGCAAATCAATAAATGCTGTGGCTGCGGGGTATATTAATGGTTGGATTTAATCCAGCTCTTCATCCAACGGTTAATGTGCCTCGCAACCATAACATTCATTGCTCTATAGCCGGGTACTTATTGCTCTCTCCCTAATTCTGTACTGTACTGACTTTTTCAAATTGTACTTTGATGATTCTAAATCGCAGGATGGTGCGGGTGCCAATTGCATCAGTATTGATCCGAAAGGAAACGAAACTTTTCATTCCTGCAAGTTGGAGTTTGAGTGCACCAAAAACAACAGAATATGAAGCTCAGAAAAGCCATTGACACGAATATTAAAAACCTGTTGGTATATCGTGATTTGAAATTATTCTTAAACATGTAAGAGATAGAATACACTGTAATTCGATTCATTTGAAGCACTACCAGCATGAGGTATGAGATTTAACTCGCAATTTTAATGCTTTCAACTTTTTCTCCATACCTTAAACTAAAAACTCTGATGTCGACACACTTTCTAATGTAGCATCGAGGTTAATCCCCATTGAAAAATTCTTCATTAACTCTTTTTGGTTGAATTGCTTCATAGGCCATCGATACCAGATTACATTACCAACTGGCCAGTTTTTTACCATGACGATCAAATCATTTAGTTTCTCACTACTAACTAGTGTCGATACTGTCAAGGATGATGGGCATCATGATGAAGTTCTCTAGATTCATGCATTAGACGATACACCTAGAATGTACAACTTGATTCCAAAAGGTGTTGTCAGGTTGAATAAGTTTTTCGATCTTCAGGATAAGTTCAAGAAGGCTACCAATCGTAAAAAGCCCCTGGAAAAAGAGTTCCACCATGCAATTCGAAGTGGTAAATCTTGGAAACGAAGAAGATCCAAAAAATATTAATTTGGGACACGGATGTACCCCTATCATAGCAGGTAGCATTTATAAAACTCTTCAAAGAGTATACGGATGTTTTGCTTATGGGATATTGATCAAGGAAATCCTATTGTGGATCAAGGTTTGGATTGTGGAAAAGGGGTTTTTGCTATTTAATTAGACCTTGATAAAGGAGTAAGTAACTGCTCCATGGGGAGTGGTCGGGATGCTGATGAGCTGTGGAAATTGAAGAGGATTTGATGACTATGGAAGAGAACTTTAAAGACCAAGCACATGTTGACTGAGTAGCAAGGAGGTCAAGTATTTGAGAGAAATGGTGGAAGAAATAGATGATTCAAATTAAGAGGAAGAATGAGCAATTGTGGAAGGAGATGTATGATGCATGAAGGGATGAAGAGATGTTGAATGAATTGTGCAAGGTAATGAGATAAGAAAAGCTAGCCAACTCTTGGTTGAAGGGAAAAGGGATAATGGTAGAAGATGACCCTAGTATGGGAATTTGGGTGAATATGGATGCATGGGAACGAAAGATAGAGATAATAATACGAGGACAATAGATGTTTGATTACAGATTGATGATGTCAAGACAAACTTGGTGTAGATCGTGAATAATTCTGAGTGGCATCATGATGGAAGCAACTGAATTGAACCCCCCATTATTGAGGAAGAAAGATTAGAGAACCATATAATCAATCCAGTACCGACTACTCCCCAAGCATTCATAAGTCATATGGTACTCTCTTTTTCTAGTTCAACTTTGTATTTTCCATGGTACAATAATTATCTTAGTAGTGGTAGGCAGTCTATTGCTATAGTCATAGAAGAAAGTAGTAGTGGGTTCAATGCTAGTACAATGGTAACGAGTTCTTAGAGTAGTAGTAGTTCAAGTTCAAATGTGGCTTCAAACGTAATTTCGCAACCTGGTCCTAGAGGGTTTGTATTGGTAGGAGCTCCATTGACCACAATGGTTGGACTGCATGGGGAATCTTCCATGCGATACCCATCATTTTGGGTTAAGGGAGTTGAAGAAGATGCAAAACAACAGTGGTTCCTGTGTAAAGTTATTTGTAGGTGAGGGGAATTATGGATGCTTCCAAAATAATTGAGTTTTAGATTACATTGTAGGGATGGGAATTACAATGGTACATGAAATTTGAAGCAATTATTCACTAACAAATTTCAACTACCAAAATGGGAACAACAAGGAATTGCAGATCTGAAAGAAATCTGGTAGTATGAAGGAGAATCAGTGTAGGAATATGCTCAGAGATTTATGGATGCAATGAATAGGTTGTCTTTTCCTATTCATAATTCACATCACAAGGAATGGTTTATTCATGGATCACTACCCTTAACTTTGGTAATTCTATCTAAATAAACCATTGACATCCCCAAAACTACATTAGAGCAAGCTATGAAGATTGATGCATTGACTATGTACCCAAGAAGTAGTCGGACTTATGGATCTATAACTGGAATTGACTTGTCACAAGTACATAACTAGATAGTTGTCCTAACTAAGAGAATCCAGGATTTGGATATTCCCAAGGTAGGAAGAGAGCATGCATGGTGTATTGTATGTATGACAAAAGGATCATGGTTTTGAATGCCCAAGGATGAGAGGGAGACTTGCGCCTAATCTCCCTATGGGACTAGGTCCAACGAGGCCTTCGATAGGTGTTGCACGAGTTTGTGCTCAGAACCATTGTCATTGGCCATGACAATGGTTTACTTGTCCTCAACTTCATGAATATTGTGTGATTTGTAAGACATTTGGGCACTCTCCTCTCTAGCACCCTACCTGGCAAAAATATTCCTTTGTATTGAATAATGTAAATTGTGAATTTTGTGGGTCCACTACTTATAACATGGATAAATGTAGAGCCTTAGGCGCATTGGTGGATAGGTTGGATCTTCCTCATATCGATTGTTTGATAATTCCCCTGTTTAGGGGTGGGGAGGTCGAGGTCGAGGTCGATTTGGAGGTTGAGGAGTAATATGATGTCGTAATTGTAATAAAATTGGACATGTAACTAGGGATTGTCCATTACCTCGACTACCATGGTGTTCATACTGATGGGTGAGAACAGATGGTACTAAAGATTGCACAAAACTAATTGTGGAATGGGAAGAATGGATGCAGAACCAACTAACTAATTTAATCAATTTAGAGCCATGTGACAGTGATAAAATGACTAGTCCAATGAGAAATGTTGTCACCCTTGGAGGAGTTTAGACGTGTGTTGACTACAATTCTCCTGAAGTCCCAAACATTCAACAAATTGGTTTGAAATTATCCTGGTTTGATTTGCCCCAATAGAGATATTTTGACAGGTGCTTGTGAGATGTTCCACTAGATGGTTGTACCTCCTTCACCAACACTTGTGGAAGAAGGGAGATCTCAAAATGCAGGACCAACGGTGGACCTCTCGAGTCACAGAAAGATATTGGACTTTTAACCTTTAGGTACATCTCAAAAGCTTATTAATATTTGGTTTAATCTGCTGATATTTTAGATATCAAAGACCTAACTTGAAAGTTACAGAATAATCTCCAAATTCTTAAGGGGTGATAGAAGAGGAATGTTCGACCTCAACTAACCTCCCTAAAAGAAAGACTAGTATCATAAGGAGAAGAAAGAAAAGAACTGGGAAGGAATTTCAATTAAATGCGCAGGTAGGTGCATATGACATTAAGGATGTCATGTTAGATTTGGGTTTGGATGTTAATATTCTTTCTAAGAAATCATGGGAGGTTATGGGAATTCCTCCATTGGTCTATTCTCGTATTCAGTTGCACATGGCCAATCAATATAGAATCTTTCCTATTGGGAGACTAGAAAACCTGGAGGTTGATTTAGCTGAAGTAAAGACTTCAACTTGTGAAATTTTGGAGTACAAGATCTAGAAACTAGATCAAGTTGTAATATAGTATAAGTGATTAAACAAATGAAAAAATAATAATATTCATCAACCATAAAGAACAGATACACAATCTCTTTCAGAAACCCATTATTCCATTAACTGCACAAAGAATGAATCAATGTTTACATATAGACAATTCAAATTACTAAGGAAGGAAATTTGTTTTTTCACTAGCGCATGAAAACTTAGTTGGGATTAACTAAAGCTCAAATGCCTTTAGATAGCCATGCAATTTTTCAGACATGAGTTAACAAGCTCATAACCGACCTAAGTGGACAAGTGGAGGCTTAAATACCTGAAAGCAAGGATCTACTGCATGATCGACTCATGCATGAGAGAAATCTACTCAAAATAGTCAAGGAGGGTGTTTCCTACTCATAATAGCAAAGGAGGGTGCTTCTAGTCCTTGATTAGTGAACTTAACTCCCTAGAATTATTCTAGCGATTCAAACATGAAATAGACCCTAAAATCAAGGAAAGAGACCCATGTTGAAGAAAGGCACCCTCACATGCCACAAGCCAAAAATAAGAGATTCCTCCATTGAATCTAGGTATGAAGTGCTACAGTGGCTTAGATGGTCAAATTGAGTCAATTTTGGACCATTGTAATCACGAGACCAACACCCAAGTCCCTAGGTGAGAGATTGATGATATGGAGAGGGTAAATATGCTTTAACGCCCTCCCATAAGCCTAACCAGGTGAAAATAATGCAAAATAAAATTGGGTTTAGATCATTTTTAGCCATGTTAGGTAGCCAAGTACAAAAAATATTCTCTAACAATTGAGGAAAGAGGGAAAACCTCATGGGAACCTCTCACCCCCCCCAAAAAAAAGAGAATGTTGAGTGAGTAGACTAAGTATCTTGCTTTGAAGATGCCTTTAATCCCAAGGAAGCTCACATCTGTGCGAACTACTTCTCTGTAAAGGACTTCATAAATATGTTTGCAATCTTTTGTGGATATAATGCCCTTGTTCTTTTGGAAGGAATGCAAGCCCATTCACAAGATCCAAACATTTTGAAGTGTTTGACTACGAGTTTTTGGCCACTCAAAGCTTCGATTGGAGTAAATCATGTCAAACCTTGATGAAGAACTCTATTTTGAATATAGGTTGAACATTTGATAGCCTCAATCTAAAGTGGTAATACCATGTGATATTTTGGATCAAAAGATGTAAAAATTGAGGTCATTAAAGAGACATCATGAGATCTTCATCAATAAGAATTTGATTTGTAGAAAGTTCTCCCTCAATTGAGTGATAGATTTGAACCAGTGTATTATCTCCAAGAACTTGATATGTAACAAGTTATCCATTACAATGTAAAAATATGTTGATCATATGTTCATTTGGATTTGCAAAAAAATATTCCTCAACTGAATGGATGTTTTGAACCAGTGAATCTTCGAAGATGGTAAGTCTGGTGCATGGCTCCATGGAAGAATATATTTCCTCGAATGAAGCTCCAAAGTGTGGAGGTGAAATAAAAAATTCTACAAACACATGGCCTTTGTCATTCATTATGGTGTGTCAATTGTCTTGTTGCATTTCTTCTCTTGTGCTTCTTCATTGAACTTTTTGTAGCTGCAATTGTATTCTCTATATGGTCCCTCCTGTAGTATGCACATAATTCCTAGTCCTTCTTGATCTTTCCATCTTTGCAATATGAATTTTCCTATGCAACTCTTGGATTTGGCTCCTTTTTTCCTTTCAGTTGTGGTTTTTACTTGCTCATTTTCTAGTTTCTTTGATTGGTAGAAAGGGCATGCACATTTGTTGTCTTTAGGGACCTCATTTGATTGAGCTTATTTTTCTCTTGGATAAGTGAGGTTGCAAAATTATCTAATGCAGACATCTTCTATGTAATACCGAGTGCCAATCTTGTTGAATGGAATGATGGGACAAAAACATAATAACATGGTCCCAATTTTGATACAATTGACAAAAAACCAATTGACCATTGTCTTTTTCTATTTTTCACATCTTGAGATGAAGTAATATATACTTAAATGTTGTGAAGAATTCTTGGATTGATTTGAAGTTACCTAGGCTCAAATTGAGAAGCTCAATCTCCAATTAGTGCCCCCCCATCTCACCTTGCTTCCCAAAAAGGATAGACAACTTAGTCTAGATCCCATTTGGGGATTTTTTTAGCTTCAATGTGATACAAGAGACCCAAAAATACTGAGTAACGTAGTAATCCAAAGGATTCATCCATTCTATTAATATAGATCGACTTCTCTACAACTAAATAAGGCTCAATCTATGTTCCCATAGTGATGTTGTGAATTTCTTTATTCACAATAGAATTTTAATTCCTAATTTCTATTCAAAGTAGCTGAAAAGGGGTAAGGATTTGTCGAGGAGAAAGTCCCACTCCAACTGATATGTTTTCCAATGTTTCTTCAACTTGCAATCCTATATACTAACTCTTTTAGAGTCCCTAAATACTTCAACTTGTGATAATTTGGAGCATAAGATCTAGAAACTAAAACAAGTTGTAATATAATTAGCAAGTGATTAAACAAGTGAAAAAATAATAATATTCATCAATTGTACAAAGACTGAATCAATTTTTACATATAGGCAATTCAAATTACTAAGGAAGGTAATTCAACTTGCTCACTAGTGCATGAAAACCTAGTTGGGCTTAACTAGACCACACAGGCCCTTAGTTAGCCATGCAATTTCTCAGAGATGATTTAACAAGATCATAACTGACCTAAGTGGACAAGTGGAGGCTTATATACCTAAAAGCAAGGATCTGCTACATGATCAACTTAGGCATGAGAGAATCTGCTAGAATATTCAAGGAGGGTGCTACCTACTCAAAATAGCAAAGGGGAGTGCTTCTAGTCCTTGATCAGTGGAGTTAACTCCCTAGAATTACTCTAGAAAGTCAAACATATAATGTGGGACCCTAATATCAAAGAAAGAGATCTCAATTGAAGGAAGGTCATATTCTAGAAATAGCCCTAAGGATACAACTCATAAGTTGGAAATAGTAGATTACTCCCTTGAATCTATGGATGAATCACTATAGTGTCTCAGATGGTCAAATTGAGTCAAATTCGACCATTGCAATCATGTGACCAAGATATAAGTCCCTAGGTGAGAGAATAAATATGTTCTAACATAGCTAACTTTGAGTTGATTGAAATAATGGAGAAAACTAACCCATATCCATCATTGTTGAGGATATATTGGGCCTATGAGAACTATGCTATCATTTATTTGAAAAACGATATTATGACTTTTGAATCTAATGGGATGTGTGTCACCTAGCCTTTGAAACCATATTAGAGACCTCACTACACCCCAAATATCCATGTACTATGGAATGGGATGTCTTAGACCAAATCTTACTGTAGGGAAAATGAATGATTATGTTAATCCCACAATGGATGGATTAGTGAGTCAGAGAAGCATTCATTGTTTCGATAATGATTCAAAGGAGGATTTGAATGACTGAAATAATAGGAGGCATGAAATTTCATCTCGATGTTGCAAACCTATTAATTATGTCATATGGATTGAGATTAAGGTTTAGAGCCATCTAATTTATGATGGGGTTTTATATTTGAATTAGTTCATCATAGAACTAAATAGTAAAGTCCCAAATAAATAGAGAAACATTATACTAGATGTTGCACTGCAAGGAACTCCTGCAATATGGTGGGACACTCATAAGGGAAACCTTCATTTTTGGTTATCGATACAAACAATTATAATCCTTAGGTTTTCTTCCTTTCCTACACATGGTAACCAATCGGTAACCAAAACTGAACCTGTCAATAGAAGTCTGTCATTGAAAATTTGCAAATCTGATATGTAATTAAAATCGGTTGAGCATCACTTTGATAACAAAAATGTCAAAGATTACATACAACAAACACCTAACTGTTCCCTGATATTTTCAAATTGTTGCTGAGGAAAAGGCTTAGTGAATATATCGACGATTTGATAGTGTGTGCTAACATACTACAGCTTGGTAGTATTATTTAAAACCTGCTCTCTGAGAAAATGAAACTTAATTGGAATATGTTTTGTTTTTGAGTGCATAACTGGATTCTTGGAAATGATGATTCTTGGAAGTGCATAAACAGTTCAAGACAGAGAATAAAAAACATTGGCCAATACGTTAAAACCTTAATTGAAAATTCTAGGTAGCGTTAACCATTCCATTTAGTATAAATTCATTTTTTACCTCATGTTAAAAACAAACTTTGGAACCGTATTGCTTGATTTATTGATGGAAATTGGAACCATGCTTGACACATTGGAATCAAGCGTTTGATACTCAACAATGGATAACAAATCGTTTTAGCCACAACAAAAAAACTTAAACTAATTGCTAATGCCCATTTCTGTGAACGCAATAAACTTTCTGTTTGAAGAAAAGAATTTCTGTCTCATTCATGATTTCTGTTGCATTCCCAGATTTCCGTGTCATTCACAAATTTATGTCTTTGGTTTTGTCTCATTCATGATTTCTGTATTATTCATGGATTTCTGTTACAGTCACGGATTTCTCTCACATTCACGGATTTCTGTCTTTGGTTATTTCAAAGAATAATCTATCAAATTTTATTATTCTTTCGAATTCATGTTATGTATTTTCTAATAGACATTCTTTACATCAATGACAAACAAACTCATTCAGACCAACAAACTCCCCCTTTGTCATTGATGGAAAAGATATACATCTTCTCCCCCTTTTACATCGATGGCAAAAGAACCAAACTGCATGGTGTAGCAGGGATTTCTCCCTTGCTAGAGGGCAGGAATGGCTACCTTCCGTCTATAAGAAGGAAGGGTAGGTTCCTGGTGGTGAAATACAAGAAAAACGGACAGAAAACTAAGCAAAACTGAAATAGAAGAAATGGCTGGAAACCCCTCTGCAAACACTGTTAGGGTTTATCTCCAGCTACCTGCAAACAAATGTTAGAACCAAAATACCTGCAAAAACATGTTAGAAACAAACCTACAAACAAAAATGGGTCAGAAAAACTAAGCAAACTACTAAAGCAAAGACATAAACAACAAGCTATACCTTCTCTTTGATGGAATGGGCCACCATGCCCTAGCTTGGAGAAGCACCTCTCTTGGATGGGGGAGCTATGGCT